>JAJKFI010000155.1:1681642-1733402 GCA_029204185.1 Lerista edwardsae | reverse complement strand
TATTATTATTATTATTATTATTATTATTATTATTATTATTATTATTATTATTATACATGAGCTCAGGCTTCTGTAAAATGTACTCTGCCCCCCTGTAGGAACTCCACTGGACTATTCCCCTGCAGGGAGTGCATGAGCTACAATTCCCTAGGAAGGCTGCATCACACTCAGCACTCCTGAAAGTAGTCGTTGAGATGCACGTAGTAAGGAACACATTCCTGAACACTACTATCCAGGTTCACTTAAACGCTATTTAAAACATTACATAGTGGTAGCGGCAGCACCAAACTAGCTGAAATCAGGTAGCAACCTGCTTATACCCATTGAAGATCTTGTTTTAGTGCAAAGATGTTACCTTTTAATACATTTGACTAGTCTTAGAGCGCAATCCTAACCTGGAGTTAGGCTGGCACAGTTGGGCCAGCAAAGTTTGGCTGGCACAAGGGCCACTGTAAAGTGTGTTTGGACCAGTCCCGGAATCAGAGAGGCCAGCACAGAGACACACAGACACAGCCATCCTCCCTGACTCCGAGAGTGGTCGAAACTCACTTTACGGTGGACCTTGTGCTGGCCAAACTTTCCTGGCCTAAATTCAGGTTAGGATTGCCCCCTCAATGATTGTAGTGTGGCAATGACAGTTTTCCTGGCATCTAACGCATATTCATGGTCACTTTGTCACAGATGTTTTCACTTTCATTGTCTAATCTGTCTCTCTTAATCTGGATTAGTTCACTGAAGTGTTCTCATAGTCACTAAAGCAGATTAAAATCATCCATCCATCCTTGAAAGCATGATTTGGAAAGAGGTAAAATATCTATCTGTTGTGTCACTTTTAATTATGTGACTAAAAAAGACATCAAAATTATGTCAGTGGGTAACAGATCCATGCTTTATGTAGTCTTTTGAGCAACACTCCCCACCCCAGACATTTATCCTTATATTTTTAACTTCAATGAAGCAGTTCTTGGTTGTGAAAACAATTCAGCTCCTCTCAGTAGGAGAGGATGGGAATGAAAGTCTGCCCAGGCTGCTAACATCTGTTGTGTTGCAGGCTTCCCTGAAGCCATCTACTGTAGTTATGAATGTGCCCATCAAATGTTGAGTTTGTAGGAAGTATCTTGCAACATTTTTTAAAGGGGTGTTTTGCTTGCTTGTTTTTTGCAGCAGTTGAGAGTGTGTTTTCATTGACGAGGTTTGATTAAAAGTGTGTGCTTCTACCAATGGTTGTTCCCATGCCAGACATGCAGGCTATCATTTTTCAGCAAAAGACTTCAATTAAATGGAGAGTTACATTAGTGTGATAGAAAACCCACAGGGATTTCTATGACACTCTTAAAACAAAACATTTATTGTCACACAAGCTTCTGCAGACTGCAGACCACTTTGTCAGATGCACGCACGTATGTAGTATAAGAGTGAATGTGACACGCAAACCACCTGAGGGTCTGTCTCAAAAGTAAGAGAGATGTAAAGTTGGTTCCATTTCAGGAGCCTGCAGTCATTCACTTAGGAGACAGACAGCCACCTAAATGTCCCTTCCCTTTAGGTCCTGCTGGTGTTGTAGCACCAACAGGCACCTTTGTTTTGGCAGTGGGATTGGCTTGAGTGGTCTAGGGCTTGGAGTCTTCAGGCTGCTGCCTCTTCCCCTTTCTTTTGCTGTTGCCTCTTTTGCCACCTTTACTCTAGTCCAGGGTTTCCCAAAGTGTGGCTTACAACACTGGTGGGTCGCAACCTGGATCTTCCTCTTTTTAAGTTCACCCACTTTCACTTTCATGCCTGCCTCTTGGAAGTGCTGTCAGCTGAGGCTGATGGTGTTCTGGCTCCCCAAGTCACTTGGTGATGATGTCATTGCTGAGCACCATATTGGTTCTAAGGTTGCTGATATCACAAAGACTTTCCTAAGTAACCTGGCAACGAAAATTGACTACAGTTAAACAGCATTGAAGGGAGGGAAGCAAGGACCAGTGTTAAGGGTGCAAATGGAGCCGCAGAAACAAATAAGAAGTGAGAAAAGGAGGAAGTGGGGGTTAAAGAAAAAAAAATCTGGAGCAAGACCAGCTCATCATGATCATATTTTCATATTCATTTCTGTCATTTGGTGAACATTTTCACTGGCACTGAATAATTACAAAGATTGAGAGGCATTTGGAATATTTCCACACGTTTTGGAAATTGGAGCTTTCAGGAGGCCTGTTTTACACAATGCAGCATTGAGTGAGTTAACAAAAAAAGTTGTTTAAAATAATGTTTGATCCACTTATAAAATGTATAATTGGAACTTAGACTTACTATAATCTTTTGCGGTTATTTGAAATTTCAAAGCTGACTTGTTAGCCCTTGTTTACAGTGGTTTTCCATGCATCTGGAATAGACAGTGAGGGAAGAGGAGACATTTTGGGATTGGCTCCTCTGCTCTGGAATTCCCTCCTTCTGAGGAGTCACTAAAGGCTTGGAATAAGCACCTCAGACTTTAAAAAAATCCTTAATTGGTTTGACATCTGCTTCCTGGCAGTCCAACAGCTGGAACATGGTGCTGTTATGATAGATTGACAGACTCTGTAAGTGGAACAAATTTGTAGAACTGGAGCACTAGTTGGGGAAGTTCTTTTTAGTTTAATGAACAGCTTTGTTTAAGAAAAATTATACCCTGCCTTTTTTGTAAAACATGAACCAGAATGGAACTGTTGTCCTCATTTTATATTTTTAAAATTTTCCAGAAGAAAAAGAATCACCCCAACAGTACTCCATCTTTCAAACCAAAACAGTGACTTCTGAGTTAAACACATTTGACTTTTGAGTCAAATTTAATACCTTCAGGGGACCTTTTTTTGCACGAAATTGTCTCCTGAGGAATCTCTGCATGTTGCTGAGGATTCTGGGAAATGTTCCAGGACAGACTTAGCTCACTGGCCAGGCCTGTTGGCCTCATGGTCATATAATGATAATGAAAATAGGGCCTATAGGAGAAGATTGGTGGTGGTGTAAAATGCTGCCTTTGGTTCTCTGACTTGTCTGCCATTGCCAGTCTTGTCATTGAGAGACTCCTTATAAGCTTCTGAGAAACCTTAAGGATTCCCTTGCATCTGGCTTGAAAACTATGTTTATATAATATTGAGAAAGGTGGACATACACCTAAGGGGAAAAAATCCTATGAGCTCTCAAAGCTACTCCTCTACCAAGACCTCTGTTGTCTTGGAGCAGGACAGTCACACTCTTGCAAACCTGAGCTGTTTGCAATGGAGCACTTTTTAGGACTTCACAAGTTTGGGAAGGCGTTCACTAGAACTTGACAATGCAGTCTTGCAATATCTTTCCCTTTTTCATGACTTCTGCTAATTCAACTAGTGTCACATTAGAACAGAAATGAATTTTTTTTTTAATCAGCATAAAGAATATTTTTCAAACTGGTTTGAGGATCCCCTGAGATCCTCAGTGAGAAGATTGTCGGGGCAGACAATCTTGCCAGGAAGACAGCTTCCCCATCGGCTACTGACCTTCCCATGCAGCGTGTGCAGCCACTAAAAAGTATGTAGGGTGTGCTCTAGATTTCATTTTCAGTTCAGACAGGTTCAGAACAAACATTCGATTGGCAGTCAACCTGTACTAGAGCACAGCACATGGAAACCCAAGGAACAGTGAAGCTGAGACACTGTGACAAGATACTCTGAGCCTGTAGTCCCAAGCAATCAATAGGACCAGCCCAGCATGTCATTAGGGGTCAGCCAGATTAGGACAGTGGCTGGGGGGGGCTGTTTCTATCCATGGACTCACTAGCCAGCCCAATTTCTGAATTTTCAGTACCGTTGGCAGTAATAACCCAATGCCCAGTGGTAACCTAGGGGCCAGGCCGTAGCGCCGTATACGCCGTAGCGCATAGAACGCCGTTACCTTCCCACCAAAGTGGTACCTATTTATCTACTTGCATTTTTACGTGCTTTTGAACTGCTAGGTTGGCAGGAGCTGGGACAAGCAATGGGAGCTCACTCGGTTGCATGGTCCTGAACTCCCAACCTTCCAGTCAGAAAGCCCAGCAGCAGCGGTTTAACCCGCAGTGCCACCATGTCCCTATTGGTTATGTTACTGCAGCACTATTGAGCCTCTTCCTTGGTGGCTGGCCAGGCTGCATGGCCTGGGGCAATTAGGCATCTATACACAAAAGTATGTGGCCTTCTTCCTATAGCAACACTTCTTGTTGTAATTCAGCAGTGTGGTTGCTTTTTTTCTATAGAGGTGACTCCCCGTGCACAGATATCTACTTCAGCGTCCTGTTCCTTGTACGTATGTGAATGCAACATTTATATCCAGATTTGCCAAGAGTTTATTTTCACAGCTGTAACTTAGCTACTGTGCCGTGTTTTGAAGGTTTGTATTGGCTGGCGTTCGTAATACTGCAGATTTATTTTAGAAATATTTATTGATGTCCTTTGCCAAAGCAGCTGTGAGTCTTAGAAGGAAATTACGAAATGAAATTTTGTAAAACTCATTGAAAGCTGCCTTAGCCGTCAGTTCCTTGGCATTATCAAAGATTAGTCGACACAGTTGTTTGATTAAAGAAGGATATTTCCCTCTTTGGGGGAATGTGCCTGTTAGCCATTTAATTCCCAGGGAATTAGAAATTCATGTGGCTTGTATCATATGTAGCATGTCATTGATATCAGCCCATTTAATAGCAGCGATATATATCAGGCCCTTCCTTGTTTGTTTCCCCCAACTTTTCATCATCACAATTGTTACAGTGCCATTTGTGTTCATGGCTCTTTATAGGTAAAGAAGGGAGATCTTTGATTTGAGCAGCTTACAATTTAAATGTAAACAGAGTATGAGAGTGCAGAGGGAGAAGAGAATACGAAGAGGCAAGTGTAAGAGGAAGAATATGCGCAAATAGAATTGTACTTAAGCATGTTTTATTCTCGGTGGAGGACTAAGGGCATGATATGAAGATGTAGCCACCTTGCTGAAGCTCAGCAGGTCTTCCCTAGGCAGTGCCTTGATGGGAGGGCTGCTGGAAATCCTACAACCACCACCTTAGGATAATAAGAAAAACCCTGATGGATCAAGGCAAGGGCCCATCTAGTCCAGCTTCTAGCCCACCAGATGCCTCAGGGAGTACTCAAGACAACATAATACCTGTATCCTGTTGCACCTGTTACTCCCTTGCACTTGGCATTCGGAAATAGGCTGCCTCTGAAACCCAACAGTTGCACCTAATTGTCATGGCTTGTAACCATCCATCCTGTAGGATAGAATTGTAACAAAACAGAGGTCATAGACCCCGAATGCACCAGTAGGAACAGTGGTATTCAGCTGGCTGTGATACAGGGCTCTTCATCAGAATTGCTGAGATCATAGAATGTTAGAGTTGGCAGGCGCCTTGAAAGTCATCTATTGCATCCCTTACAGGTGGCTGTCTAGCCCAGCCATTTTCAACCACTGTGCCATGGCACATTGGTGTGTCACGAATGGTCCGCAGGTGTGTAACGGGAATTTTGGAGAGAGTCATTTATTAGGAGGGCAATTGGGGAATGTGAACCCACACTGGCAGCCCCATGCACCTTGTCAATTGTCAAAAAGCTGATGGTGTGCCTTGACCATTTTAATGCCTTCCCAGCGTGCTGTGAGATGAAAAAGGTTTAAAATAACTGGTGTAGCCCCTGCTTGAGAGCCTACTACTTCACAAGGCAGACTTGTTCTAGTGCTTGACAGCTCTTCCCATTAGGAAATTCTTCATATTTAGCATAAATCTCCTTCCCTGTCGTTTCAACCCATTGGTTCTAGTTCTGTCCTCAGGAACCATAGAGAATATTGTATTCCGGTGAAGCTTTTGAGTACTTAGAGGGCTGCTATTTAAACACTACTTACTTTTGAAAATCTGGTGTGTTTCCATTTTAAAGTTTTGCTATTCAGCTTTTTGCAGTTAGAGCTGGTGCTTACTGGAGCGCCGAATAAGTTATAGTGCAATTCTATATACTGTTTATCGACTCGGAAGTAAGTCCCACTGTGTCTAATTGGACTTACTCCCAGAAAAGTTTACATAGGCTTGCACCCTCCTTGTTCTGGTTGTATCCAAGAAGCTATTTCATGATACTTTCGCATTCTGACAGAAGACGAATTCATGTTGTGCTCTAGAAGATCTAAACTAGTTGGGCCTCCAGACACTCTCCCACTGTCACATAGCCTGTTACTACACATCTGTAGATATGATTCAGCATGCTCAAGCGTGGCACATGAAACATCTGTAAAGTACAGGGCAAACGTATTCTTGAAAGTGGCAGAGCTGCCAATTTCTCCATATACTGAGTCATATATCTTTACCTCTGTGTCTCACATGCTTAGCATTTATCAAAAAGTGGATTTATGTCAGAATGGAAACTGTGACTAGTTTCCCTTCTCATAACGGCTGCTTTTAACCAGCTGGAAAATCAAAGAGCCCTGGGATTATGGGTGCCAATTGCTAAATGTTTCAAATAATGAGAAAAGCTTAGAAATAATGAAATCTGAGACCCATACATTTCGGGTGGTTTCTGATTTTTTTAAACTTGTTGAGCTTTTCCTTTTATATATTTAAGAGTGGCACTAGTCTGTGTTTATGTTAAGAACCAACTGAGAGCTAGCAAAGAGGCAAATCCAATTTTTCCCACCAGTTATTTTTCCCACCAGTAATAATGCCCTGATACTCTAAAAGGAGGAGAAAAAGGAACAATGGATAACTTCTTAAATTGCACAAGGTACCCCGTTTATTCCACCCAATGCTTTTCAGTTATAAATCTTCATTGGGGCACTAGAAAATGCCAAGTTTTTTTTCTACAAGCTTTGTTGTAAATAAAACTCTGTTCTGTTTCTAGATTCTGTGTGCAACAGAGCCTGTGGAGAAAACAGTATAATCTAAAGTGCTCCAATGAAGAGTTTTACGGCCCAGTCCTGCTCTCCCACAGAACTACTCTTGCACATGCTTCCCTAGAGATTACCACTGCAAAGGTGCTGTAAAGCACTTCATGGCGGAATGTGAGAGCTGCCAGCATGATGGGGAGGGGCTGCCCTTCTGCACTAGCAGAAGGACCAGCCACTTTGTGGGGTTGGTGCAACACCCTGTGATGGGGAAGGTGTTCTAGGGCAGGGAGGAGGACAACTCAGGCCCAAGAGGGGGGGCAAGGATGGCCACAGAGGCTGTCACTGGATCATGTTCCCTGTCCAGGCCTGAAAGCCCTATTTGGAGCTATTCAGTTCTGCACCAGCAATTGAGCTGGCACGGATCTGAGTAGACCCATAGAGGCTGCTGGGACTTGACACGGGGTAAGGAAACAAATGGTCCCTTACCTTAAGGTGATCACTGGCTGCCTCCCTGCCCATGTGGGATACAGTGGCAGCTGTTGCAGCATCACTGTCATGGGCATGGGCAGTCCCATTATGATTGGCCTGCCCATTGAAATATGTGGAGAAGAATAAATTGATCCCTTGTACTCCTTAGAGTTTTCCCTCCTCCTTTGTTCCTGGTAATGTACTAGCCATAGTTTCCCTCTACTATACTGTAGCTGTTTAAAGTGTATCAGCCTGGTGACTTTCTCAACCGGCCGCAGCAAGGGAATAGTTTTCTGTGGGATTGTTTCTTCTGTCTGGTGGATGCTGAAACCACTCTCCACAACTCATAGAAGTATTCCTGAAAACAGTGTAGCACTTAGGCAATATGCATGCAGCTAGTTGGAGCTGGGGGCATCAGTGCTACACCTTGCAATGCTTCACAGAACATAAACATTTTGGACAGGCCCTCTGCCTACTTTAGTGCAAACTTGATCCTTCAACAGACGGGGTGGATTCATGTGAAATTATATGGCTCCTCTTACCAGAAGTGCTGAGACGGGTAATTCTTGTTGGATCTCTCCAGCCTATATTTGTGAGCTCTTTATCTAATCAAGGTTTGTTTGGGAAGTTATTGGTGGTTTCAGCTTTTTAAGTGCTAAAGCCTGTTGTGGTTTTGCCCTCAAGAGTTTTTCTACATCAGCCAGAACAAATTGGGTTTATTGATAACAGTCCTGAAAGTTTTGAAAACAACTGAATGCAGAGAGGGGAGGAGAGATTATTTGCATAAGAAAAATAACTAGCTGCATAAATGCTCTGCTTAGTGATGGGAAAAGTGTAGATGTATTTTGGCATTGTCAGCCAGAAATGTGGATTATGTGCAAAGCTTTCTGTGTAATAAACTTTCCTAATCCACTTGCTATCCGATAATTAATCATGATAGGATTATAACCGAACTAATCCTGATAGTTAGGGAAGTGACTATATTAGAAGATAAACTTAATCTAGTTGCTAGGCCTAAAAATACCAAATGCATAGTTTTTTCTACAAAAGCAAGCCCAAGTGATCATGGCTAAGTGATCCTCTAATGCAAGGGTTCCCAAACATTTTTGATTGGCAGCACCCTTGACCTATTGGGCCACTGGCAGCGGCTCCCCATTAGAGCTTACCCCCATGTAAACATAAATAGGATTGCAGCCTAAAATAGGATTACAGTTTAAGAGGCCAATCCTATCCAACTTTCCAGCACTGACACAGCTGTGCCAATGGGGCAAGCGCTGCATCCTGCAGTGGAGGGGGGCAGTCACAGAGGCCTCCTCAAGGCAAGGGAATGTTTGTCCCTTAACTCAGGGCTGCATTGCAGCTGCATTGGTACATTAAACTTTATTTGAAGATTGGCCCCTAGGTATTGCTGAACACAGCGGGCTTACATCTGAGTAAAATAAATAACACCATTTTCTAGAGCTGAATATGCTCAAGTGACATGTATACATGTGTGAACTATCAGAAGCAAGTAGCATGAATTTAATAGTAGCCAAGAAAGTATCTAGTCATCATTCCAGAAAAGTGTAATCATCTAATTTTCATTTTATGCTCTAAATGACTGTCTGGCCCCAGGGCAGTTTGGATAAATGCAGTTATTAGTGTAGAAAGTTACAAAGATGCTTCCTTCTTATTAGCATTAACAGTTTCATATCTGTTGGCAAATATCTTGTTAATTTTTTTTCCTTTATCAGAAGGAAATGTGATTTGGCTTGTGGCTAAATTGGACTGGTATCAATTCCTCCATTACATTTTTGTGTTCAGAGTTGGCACTCTAGACTATCTGGTGATACAACAATGATCGCAGTCTCTTTCAATTGACATTTACATTATTTTATTTTTGCTGGACTTATCTGAAAAATACAGTGAGGTACAAGTTTCCTCATTTGCCTGTTTATCTTGTTTGCCTCTCCTCTTACCCCCTAATGTAGGTTAAACATCATTATCTTCATGATCTGGGCAAGTTCTCATGACCATCTCAATGAAAGAACAAATGTACCCAAAAACCTAATGTCTGTGTTAGCCTCCATGGGAAGGTCCATGATCTCGCTCCTTCAGCAGTTGGGCAGACAGGCATAATTAGATACCTTTCATGCACACTCTACTCATTCTTTCCTCATCCTTTTTGGCACCATGTACCTTTTTGCCAATTCCCCTTCCACCAGTTCCTTCCTCTTTGCCTTGATGCTTATCCCTGAGGAAGTAATCAGGCTTGCCCTCCCTGTGGCTTATGAGAAAATGTCAGAGGGCTAGAGAGGGGAGTCTTTATCCACTTGCTCAGGAGGCAGTGGCCATCACCAAAGCAAATGGGAAGGAAACAACCAGTGACATGAATGACAACTATAGCTTCTTATATTAAATACTGGGCATGGGAACCTGTTGCTGCCTTCTGGAGCAGAGCTGCTTGATTAGCAGTGTACATGCACTCCCTAATTAAGAATCTAAAATACAAATTTGCTCCCCATAAAATAGAGAGTACTGACTGTAGCATGAGAGAGTAGCATGAGTTTAGGGGTAACCAAATTATCCAGTCACCATTGCATATAGTCTGAAGTGTAATCTCTTTAGCCTTCAGGTGAGAATTTTTTGTCTCCTTTTAGTGAAAACTTCACACCGAGGAGGAACTCCAGTATATTTCAACCTCATAAGTGGTTGACTGTGGTGATGAATCTAAAAACTGTCAAAATGGCCTGAGGGAAGCAGGCATGATTAGAAATAGAGACATTGTGTGAATCTAGCAAGTGCTAATATATGTTCTTTCAACTGAATAAAAAATATCGAGACATGGTAATGGCTTAATCCAGAGATGAATGGAAGTCAGTGTTAAGGAGTCCAACAACACACATGCACAAACTCTGGAAGTTATAATTTTATGAGGGTGCTAAGAATTTTAATAAGAGATCCCTAACCCTTTCATGGAACATAATTCCTAGGGTTTCTTGACAGAGAATTTTAATGGTTGCAAAGATCTGAAACTGGTTTACATCTGCAGTACAGACATGCTGCCAAAGTAATTCTGTTTTGGTGAGCATCCACTATGGCACGAGTGCGCAAGAGTGCTTAGCTTGACCTTTTCCTTGCAAGTTTCACCATGACAGAGCCCAAGGCTACCTTGTTTTGTTCCTCAGTGGGGAAACTGGTGCCAGAGCCAATGCATGTTTCTGGAGTTGCTAGAAGAGCAGTTTGAAACCCCCCAATTTGTGGTAACTATGTTAAATTTTGGCCTTGCTTTTTCAAAGTCCATGCCAAATAAAATCCCACAAAAAGTGTTCTCTGCCAGATCAATTCACAGTACCCCCACAATCCGGCTTGATGTTTCTTTTTGCGTAAGTGCAAGAAGCTTTTTTTAGATGTGTGGGGTTTTTTTTCAGATGTATGTGTAAAAGCTTCTAACGGGATACACATGTTGGCTGAATTTCTCAGCCAGGCGAGGGAGCAATTTTGCAGAATGGCAGTAAACTTCTAGTTGAAACACCTTGGCAATTGTATATCTGCCAATGATCTTTTTTCATGCAAAATGCTACCCTGTTTTTTTAATTTCTTGTAGAAAGAAATAAACTGTGATATTCTTTTCATAGTGGTGTGAATAAACCCTGAGAAGTCTTCCTCCCATCTAAAAAAGTGTTCTGAGGATCTCAGTATGTGCAGCTTATGCTGAGAGCTTCTCCCTCCTCCCCCACTGCTACCTTACCTGCTCTGGTGGGTGATCTGCAATGCACCACTGGCGATGCAGAGCTTCCCAGTTGCCATGCTGTCACTAGCAGGCTGTGAGGTCAGGGCAGCCGCATATCATGAGATCTGTCATATCATGCCCATAGGATTGGGCCATAACAAACTGTCATATTTGACAATAAATCTTCCTCCCTATGAACTCCGTAACTCCAAACAACACTTACTAGCTATATAAAAGGTTTGCCATAGCAACAAAATTGAAGAGCCTATGTAGCAAGTGTCCACAAATCTGTCAGATTTAATATACAGGCACTGGAGGGGAGAATTTAATCTTAAAACTAGAGTTGGATAGATATTCCTCTGTTTGGGCTCAAAACAATGGAGGTTTTGTGAGCATTTCCTTAATTTGCAAAGGCTCAAGGATCTTTTGAGTACTCGAAAGAAATGCTCACAAAAACCAAATTGGTCCCTTCGCCACATAAGGTATGGGGAGGGAGAAAGATCAAAGAGGTGTAACTAGTGGTAGAAGGGAACTGCCTCTCCAGCTAGGCAGGTGCTCATGCTACCTTTCTAGCTAGTGAAGCTGAGATATGGCTATGGAGAGGATGGGGAGGGTATAGAATGCACCACATTTCAGCGGTTGATCCAGGCATGGTTCTGGGTTGACTTGAAATGGGTCACAATTTTTCCAAGCATGGGAAAGGATTGCATTTTGAAACCCCTCCAGCCTGTGTACTTGCCCTATACTCAAAACATAAGCAGGGCTGTGTGTGTTGATTTTCTGCAAGAACACCGAACGTGGTATTGGTGGCAAAATTTCACTTCCTTTGAATCTCGGCTTTCATCTTTAGAAAAGAGCAAACTTCTGGCTCTTATAGTGGCAAGAATATGCTTGAAATCTTGGTGATCTCTCTGAAAGCAATGAGATGTGACTGAATATTAAATAAGACTGAATAACTGCTGCTAACTGGGCAAGAGGCATTTTTTTCCAAATGGTGGTGTTCTTATATTTAGCAGGGGGAGAGCAGTTGTCCCTCTTCACCCCTGCACTTTTCTAGTGGCTGTTGCTGATGGTGTTCTGCATTTTTTAGATTGTGAGCCCTTTTGGAACAGGGAGCCATTTAACTTTGTTAAATAACATTGTTATTTGCCTGTAAACCACTTTGTGAACTTCACAAATACTTGACTGATTGAAGATTTTCAATGTTCCAGGGCAGGGATGCAGCAGCCTACCTAGCTTCTTGCACTGTCCCCTGAAAAGCAAATCCAAAGTGAAATATACCGAGTTGTAAACGCTGAGTTGTTCAAAATAAGGAAATGTGTACAATTCATTTTAATTTGCAGAATTAAGTTGTGGGAATTATGCTTTCCTTGTTGCAAATTTCCTTTTAAGCGTATAGCAGATGCTGCCCTGCATATAAGGGTGTGTGCAAAATTCTTGAGTTTTTGTAAAGCCTTGCAGCCGAATACAACCTCCAAAGTTGGCATATCTCTTAAGTATCCAGGGCACAAAGCGGGGGTGGACTATTTTCATTTTAGTCTGCCTACAAGCTTCTTAGGTGCATCTCATTGGTTGCAGTTAAAGTGAATATGCTGGAGTACATGGATCTTTTGCTCCAATTTTTGAGCTGGGCTGTAAAAAAAAAATTAAAAATGCAGTATTAAAACACACGTGCCCATACAAAGGAAACCTGCCGCCCCCGAAATGCTCTAACTGGAACTGGGGAAGAAAAACTGTCAGCAAGTATAAAAGAAACCATGTGTCAACATAGGCCAGCTGCTTTCTCCAAGCTACAAATTTCTAAATTGTAATTTATACTGAAAAAGCAATGGAGACAGCTGGGGGCTCTTTTGATAGCACTTGAGTTGTATATCTAATGTTAATTAGAACGTAGGGACGTCGTCACTTTTGAAAGAGACCAGGTTGCTGTGTTTTCCAGACACTGGATTAGAACTGGTTTTCTGCCGCTTTCTGTGTTTACAAGAAATAAAGCCCTTGATTTATATCAGATATTGATTTCAGAATGATGATGGATGTTTTCAGAACCGCCTACATCCTCAACTATCTTGGTCAGAGGCGGTTCCTGGTACTTGAAGCATAGATCTTGGCATACTTTGCTGTTTTCTGAACCTAAAAACGTTGCTGCTTTGTGAGCCTGTGGAAGAGATCCAGTTGCATGGATCTATGATTCCCACAAATCCCAGGCGTTCTATTGATTGTGCTGTCGTTGGGATGCCTCCAATCAATTCCCAAGTCAAATACAGCCAATTGGCTGGTCAATTGGCAACCTATTATTTGACCACGGTCCAATATGATCAGATATGCCAGTCAAGGATTCCTGTTTGTAGATGTTTTTTATTGCTTGATTTTCTCCTCTTGTAGCAAGGACAGAAGGCGCCATGCTTATGTACTTGCGCCTGATGACTTCATTTAGAAGCAGTGACTGCTTGTCTTGCCCTATAATGTTATTCAAAAAAACAGACTTGTGTTTTATGGCGTAATTTGATTTTAAAGAAAATTTGTAGCTACTTAGGCTCTCTGTGGGATTCTAGGCTAAAAGCCAAGAAGAATTGTTCAGTTTCTTGAACATCATTTGCATGACATTTATATTTGCACTTACATTGTTAGCTATAAGCAGTAACTTATTTATAGCAGCTTATAATTTAATTTCATTGTTTCATAACAAGAGTATTTATTTTAAAAAATTTATACCCTGCACTTTCCCCTTCCATTAGGAAGATGCTCAAGGTGGCTAACACCACAAACATAAACAAATCACTTGCTGCTTTAACAAGGAAAGGACAGGAGAAAAAAATGGTAAACTCTAAATAATGAACAAAGCATGCATACAAATGTATATTATTACAGCAGGTGAGCCAGTGTACTTACTAAATCGTGTTCACATGAACAATTTCCTCTGCAGAATTGACCTTGGGGAAACTGATTTGGCCAGTTTGCAGAAGCTTGACTATGCACAGCACTGATCGTTTTGCACATGGAATGTCACAAACTCACCTCTCCCTGTGTCCCTAGAATCCCTAGAATAGGTTTAACTTTTTTCTTTAAACTCACAAGGTGACTGGATGCTCAAATAAGCAAATAAATAAATGGCAAGTGCCATTTAAATTAAATTTAAGTGGCACTTAATTTAAAAAAAACTAAAAATATATAGAGTTTCTGACACATGAATGGTTTAAGAAGTAGCTAACTGAACTGGCATTTTAATCATTGATACGTATTTCTGTTTACTGCATTTCAAAGGCAAGGGTAGAATGCTGGGTTTGCAAAGCACAAGGGGGGAAAAAACCCTGTTTAAAAGTTTGTTTGGCAGTGCCCCTCGTTTCAGTATTCGTAATTAACACTAATCTCCCTCTTGTTTTCCTACTAAATGATTGCTTTAGCTGTTTGACCATATTTGATCAATATCTGACCAATATCTTTGATCAATATCTTGGTCAATTGGCCAAGTATTTTTGACTGATCAAACGTGGCTGTAATTTGTGTGCATTGGGTTTGTTTACAGAGCCTCGAAATAAATCTTTCTTCCCTCTCCAGCTGCCTCCAAGTATGCAACGACTTGGACCGACTTAAATGGGCTGCCTAAGGCAGAGCACGCGGTCTGGCTGCAGCCACAAACAGCAAGAGGCTAGATGTGCATGTCAGTGCACTGGAGACACCTGCCACCAGTAACTGGGCCAAGCGTTTGGAGGGATCTGAGGAGGGGGTGGAATGGGAAGACAATGGGATGGGGAGGAGGGCAGATCATGCCCATAAAGGGGCGGGTTCAGTGGCATCAGCGGAAACCTAACCCCCTTGAGCCCAATCTGCCTTTACAGATCCAATCAGACTTGTTCCAAGCACAGGTCCAAGTAGATCCACCAGACCAATAGGAGCCTTCCAAATGTTTCCCTGTCCTAAGGAGGCCTCTGGAGGCCAAAATTCTCCCACAGGATGCAATGGATGACATGTTGGCTATCCCCGCGCAGGGAGTTAGGTCGGATTGGTCTGTTACCTAACCCTGAGCTAGTGTTTGATGGCTTGTGTGCACTTGTTTGCAAGGTGCAGGATTGTGACTGAACTCTAGATTGTTTTGGGATATATCAGTCTTATAAATCAGTCCTCAAATAAATTACTGGTCCACACAAAGAAACATTATAGCCAATTTGTCCACTTATAACTGTGGTTGTGATTTGGGGCATTTATAAAACTTCCGGTTTCGGGCAATCCAATCCAGAACTGCCTGGCTGCCACATGCGCATCGGTAGCCAAAAGGCTACCACTGCATCCATCGGCAGCCAGGCAGCTGCTGGGGTCTCCCAGGGAGAAGGGGACATTTGTCCCCTTCCTCCAGGGAATGCCCCGCCGCCCACAATGGGGCTTCTCAACTCACTGCCGGCTATTTTGCCGCCAATGATTCGAGCAGCCCCATGTTGAGCTGCTCAGGCCTCCCTCCTCTGGAGATAAGATCTGGCAGTGGAAGCCCCACCTCACCCAGGAACACCCTCCCATCCTGCCCAGAATCCCCACAACGCCTGCAAGGGATAACCTTACCTGTTGCTGGTGTTGCATCACTGTCTCTGGATGGCGAGGGGCTAGTGGTGCCATAGCGCGTCAGTAAGAGCTTACTGCCCCGCGCTGCACAAGCCTTACCTGTGTATGATACCAGCTTGATCGGTACACTCATACTGCTCGCCCTGGAGGGCTCTGAGCCCTAAGATTCCACTTCAAGTTCAAGGCAATTGAACCAGAGGCAATTCTTTCCTGTCCCAGTTCATCCCAGAATAGCACTCTTCCCAACAGCTGTTGGAAGTGTCTGATTTGTCCCTAGTGTTTGTTTTTAGATTGTGACAAAAAAAAGCTATTTTCTTACCCCTTTATACTATGTGAGCCAGTTTAATAACCTTTTTGTTAAACATCAGTATATAAATATTCTTAATAATACTCGCCACAGGCAATCGGGCAAGGGGTTGTTTGTAAGTCCTGATGCTGGTAAAAAGAATGCATATGGAAGGCATTCCTTTAAAGCTGTTTCCTTTCCAATAAAGCATCTCCGTCCTGGTGTCTAGTATGGCTCGAGCTCTGGAATACATTACAGTCATGCTTAAACAAAATCGGCATTTGACATTACTCTATTTGACAGCTTTTTATATGTTTAATTTACTCCCTCATGTTTTTTTTTTTCTGGCAAATGGGAAAGGAGAAATATCAAATAAAAAATACGCTCTCTGCCTTCAGGCTATCTTTTTTTGGCCCGTCTCATGTCGTTTTAGTGCAGTTATTTTTAAAGAGAGGCAACTATTACTGCGTCAGCCCCTGCGCTGAGGGGAACAGCGGGACACCCAAGATACTTATCTATCTGCAGCTGACAAGGCATCATCAGGGAAGTAAATGGATGGTGTTTTCAGCTGCAGGGCTTTTGTAGATAAAACCTGCCCTTGTTACTAGGAGAAATTACTACTGCCTGATGCACACTGTTGTCTTTGAGCTAAGCACCCCCCCCCCTCTCTGACACTGCTCTGACAGGGCTGCTGATTACAGCCCAGGATACCTAGCAATTCTCTCTTTGAGTTAACCATTAGAGCTGCAATAACAAGCCATTCATTACAGATATTTAGTGGGGGGTGGGGGGGTGGTAGGGGAGACATTTCCCTTCCCCCCCCCCCCCCTTCACTTTGCACTTGTCATCTTTAGCAATTTGCATTTAATGAAGCCCTTGAATACGCCTTAAATTACACATTGAATGATGGACAGTGTTGGCTTTTAAAAAAAACACAGAATAATGAAAGAAGCACAAAAACTATAGATGGAACTGTAATTACTCTGGAATAGTCACTCGTGAACAGTAGGAAGAAGCTACTAGCAACTCTTTTAAGACCTGAAGAGTGGTAAGAAGTGCTGTACTGGGGAAGCCCAGGCTCTGTTTACTCAAGTGCATCATTTTGTCTCTGTGCCTCAGCTGAGTTTTGACTCCCTTCCTCTGAAGCGTTGTGCTTTGCCATGATACAGAAGGAAAGAGGATTGTTCTCTGAGCAGGATCTTCTAGATCAGTTATTTTCAACCACGGTGCCACACATAAAGCATGTTTGGACCGACCGCATCCCAACCTCCTCCCGAGGCCAGCACGCCCTTGCCCCACCCCGACCCACCCTCCTCCCAGAATGTAATTCACAGGCTCATATGCCCTATAACCAGGCCAGGGTCCATATGAGTTGTGAATGTTGAGCAGAGTGTGTCCTTAAGCACTTACAAGGCAAGGCGGCAAGGCGCACATCCTCTGCTACCAGCCTGGAACCATAGTTAAGAGCAAAAGCCTCTACAGGTGCGTATCTCACCTGATGCGCGGGATGGTGTGAGCCATGGGGCGCCGAGCAGCAGCAGGGCGCCATTGCGCGCGGTCCGGGCGAGACCACGCGGTTTTCGGTTTCCGGGGTAAGGGAAGCATGTCTGAGTGGCGCACGGGGGCGGGGCGACATCTGGGGGGCGCGGTTTCAGCGCCAGCCATGGGGCGTGCTCAGGCCTCCCTGCGCACCTGAGTCTCTAACAGCAATAAACAGGCTCTTAACTTTTTAAATCCTCAGGCTAAACTAGCCCCAACTACAGGGACCTATCCCAAAGCTATAAAGCTTAACTGGTAAGGTGCCCAAGCAGCAAAACTGAATTTAGTTTGGTTCCAAATACTCACAATCAAAGCTTATAGATTAACTATAATTTATTAAGAAAACAAGCAGTTACCGAAACTAGGAAAGGCTTAAAAGAACTAACAGAGACCAACTAAGATACACATTAAAACATCA
This sequence comes from Lerista edwardsae, assembly GCA_029204185.1. Lineage (NCBI taxonomy): Eukaryota > Metazoa > Chordata > Lepidosauria > Squamata > Scincidae > Lerista > Lerista edwardsae. Next base: position 1,715,600 of record JAJKFI010000155.1, on the reverse strand, counting down.
AAACAACTAGATGCCTAACTCTAGACTAGGCCGTAGTACATGCAAAGTAGTTAGCCTTGCAGGATCACCTTCTTCTCAGTCCAATGCAGGCAGCAGGTCCATGGTGGGCATCTTGGATGGCTTGGAGAAGGTGATCTCAAGGTCTGGAGATCTGATGGTCTTCTTTGATGGTCTCTGAAGGTCTGATGGTCTTGATGGTGTTTTGATGGTCTTGTGGTCTTGATGGTCTTGTGGTCTCGATGGTCTGATGTAGTGTTGATGGTCTTGAAGGTCTTGATGGTGTGTGTGTGGCTCTGTACCCCAGAACTGGGTATCTTTATACCCCTCTAGCACAATCAATTATCCAATCAGGATAAAGGTCGGCCAACTCCTGATGGGGTGATGGAACGTTCGGAAGTCGCAGAATGGTCAGAAAAGGTTACATAAACAACTTAAGTGATTGGTCTCAGCTGTGCGGAATCTTCTTGATTGCTGTACTAGATTGCTGTACTAGCTGGATGGAACCTTCCTGATGGCAAGTTGATGATGCAATGTCCCTGACCCCAGCTATGACCTCACACCTTTCTGCAGGGAAACATGGAAACTAGAAAATTACACTCTAAGTGAGCTGATTGCCACCAGCTGGGAAGTTAGCAGCTTCAGCTCTTTCCCACACAATGGAGTCATGTTTACAAAATGGAGTCAAACCATGGCCTAACCATCTTTTGCTCTTTACACAGAACAGCCCTTGTGCCAGCAAGTTTGGCTGGCTCAAAGACGGCTCAGAGTCAGCACTCTTTGGCTGTTGCTACTGCTAGTGTTGGCCCAAGAGCTCTAGCGCTGGCACTACCACTAGCGTAGGCAGAGCATCACTTCCAGGATTGCACCCTCTGTTTCACTTTCCGTTGTCAGCTATCAACTTGTCTGTTTCACTACCCAACAAAAATCAGGTTCCAACCCAATGGTGGGTCTTTACCCACAGTTTGGGAACCTCTGCCTTACAAGGTTGCTATAAAGATGACATCAAAGTAATGCATGTGAAGTGCTTTGTATGCACAGAAAGTGGTATATAAATATTAAGCATGATTGTTATTATTTCACTTACAGACATTTTTCAAGAGTTGGCAAACACCTCGCTCTGACCTGCCTCTGGGTTTTGTATGATCCAACCTGGCAACCCTGTACATGGCCCAAAGCTTAATCTGGTTCATTAACTGGTAAAAATGATGCTTTCATCTCCTCTTTCATCACTTTTCCCTAGTGAATGCAGCCATCATGCTCACTCAGTTTCTGCTTGAATAAGGCTGCAGTGTTTTTCTTTGCCCTCTTTGAAGAGTAATGTTGAGGGCTTACCTGTCTAGTCATCACCCTGTCCTGCCACTGTTTCCGCTGCTGCTGCTGCTGGGTAGTCCGGCCATAGCTCAGGACATGCGGCAATGATGTCATTTTGGGGTGTCCCTGAGCTGTGGGACTAACCAATCCTGCTGAGATGGCTGGTAAGGCCCAAACACACCAGTGGGTTGGGGAGGGGTAGGACCAGGGGCCTGGTAATGACCTTCTTCAGTGTTATTCAAACTGTGGATTGGGACCTGATGTCAGGTGGGTCATGGAAAGCTGGCAGCAGCCATCTTGGAAACTGCAGTCCTGATTCTTGCTATATTCCTTTTGTGACTGCTACATTCCTTTGGTGAATGTTAACAGTTTGAACTTTCAAGTGAGGTTTTTTAAAAAAAAATTGTTTTCAGTTCAGTGTTTTTACATCATATGTTGTCCTAATCTTGCTTTCTGTCAGGGATGTTTCTTGGTTGTACAACTGCTGCAGTCCAAGAATGCCAATTTGCATTTCAGGAGTTTTGTTTTTTTTATGTTACAATGACTACGCTTCCTGCCACAACATCACTTCCAGATTAATGACATCACTTCCGGCGGGTCCCGACACAAGTATCATTCTAAAAAGTGGGTCCCAGTCTACAAAGTTTGAATACCACTGACCTACATGAAGGCCTGAAAGAGCGTAGACAATAGAAGGAAGTGGAAGCAGCAAAAGAAAGAGGGTCAAAGGGTGAGGCAAGAAGAGGACAGGTCTTGCTGGGCAAAGCACCAGCTGCCCTGTTGGTTGAGGAAGCTGGGTTAGTCCTGTAAAGGCAGGTCAGTTGGGCCCTGAAGTATCTTTGCCAAAGAGTCACCTGGACCTGGGAGATTAGAAGGTAAAGGCAGAGCCCGGACAATTCCTGTACTATAACTTCAGTAAACAGAGCGTTTCACTGGAATTGAAATGCCTTATTTCAGTGTTTCTCAACCAGTGGTATTTGTGCCACTGGTGGAACTTGAGTTACTGTCCGGTGGTACATGCAGGAACTCCAGGTCTCTGCTGCCTGGCAACAAGACCAGCAATGCAACAATACAAGCAGCAGTTGGAGGCTAAGCTTGGTGGGCAGAGCTCCAGCCTGCACATTTCATGCCCTTGAAAAAAGCCCTCCCATTCCCCCCTGAGCTTCTTAATTAATGTTTGTCGTTTTGCATCTGGCCTCCCAATCCAGAACTGGCAATGTCATAAGTGCCAGTTGCTTCTGGTAGTACTTCCAATAGATGGACCATGCAAAGTGGCAGGGGCAGATGTTGAGCCTTATTTGCAGTGGATTTTCTAAATCTATTGTGGAGCTGGTGGTGGAGAGGACAGCATAGTGCTTTGCCTGATGCTCAGGCTGTATGTGCAGGGCTAGAGCATTATTTCAAATTCCTCAGCTCCAGAATCAACAGAAGTTGGCCTAAGATGTTTAAGTGTCTGGGGTATTTACAACTTTGCATATATTGCATCTCAACAATGCAGATACTGGTGGGCAGGCACACAGCGTGTGATTCTGTTATAAGGTGTGGGCCCATTTCTTTTAAATTTCTCTTGGTGCAAATTAGTGAAGATTTGAATTGTGCAAAAGAACTGTGATACAGGGTCTTCTCTGATTAGAATAAACTGCAAGGTATGAGGTATAAGGAAATTTTTTTTCCAAAATAAGGGATATGTATATTTCATGAAATGTACTGACATTAACAGAACACCTAAGTAGTCTTACAATGGATACAAATATTTTAGAAGAGTAGAGGTGGCTTCAAAATACAGGTGGGCCCACATATCTACAGATTTGGTATCCGTAGTTTCCATTATTCACAGATGGGGGGCTTCCTTTATTCTTACTTTGGATTGCTAAAAAATCTTGCTCAGAGGTGGGGGCAGGGGAGAACCCTATATTTAATATAGGTTCCTTCTTATCCATGGTTTCAGGTATCCATGGGGGCCTAGGCAGCGATGGGATCTACAAATGAACAAGGGGAACGCTGGGCAGGACTTATGCGGGGCTTCCACATGATTGGCTGCCCGTCTGTAGCATTCCGCAGCTGTCCTAGCCTCGGGGGGGCTGCCCCCGGTTAGCGCGCCCCCCCCCCGCTGCTCGCCCAGGCACCCGGCGCGACCCTCACCTGTCCCCCGCGGCGAGCAGGAGCCCCCCCCAAGGCCAGGGCAGCCGCGGAACGCTACGGACGGGCTGCCACTCAAGTGGAAGTCCCGCCTACGTCCCGTCCAGCGTTCCCCTTGTTCATTTGTAGATCCCATCGCTGGGCCTAGCACCTGTCCCCCACAGGGATAGCAAGAATTTTACTTTTATTTGCTTTACGCAAAACATTTCTAGCCAAATTGGTTTAGAGAGAATAAAATACAACAAAGCTAAGCTTAAATTAGAGCCTTTTCATTTCATTCGTTCAGTTTACATCCTGCCTTTCTCCCAAAAGGGCACCCAGGGCAGCTTTTAAGATGCAGTTCAGTTAAAACAAAGATTAGATTACCCAGCGTAAGAGTGTGTGTGTGTGTGGTGGTGGTGGTGGGGAACCTGCAAATTAATTCACCAAAAAATAAATCTACCAAGCATAAAAAGGGACAAAAATGTTTTTATAGCCCCTGCTCTCAGTTGATGCTGCTCTAATCTGATGGGGAGAAAATGGCACCCGAAGGAGGAACCTGGTCCCCAAACCTTGCTGGTTCACAGAGGCGTATCTAGGGGAGACCACAGAACTAGGTTTTGCAAGCTGCCATTCCCCCTCCTCTTCCACTCCTAGCGAAAAGAGCAAAATAGAGGCTATGTTGGCTCTGAATGGCCCCTGCTTGCAAAACTTAGTGCTGTGATCCCCTCTAGGTACGCCTCTGCTGGTATACATGGTGATATAGGGAGAGGCAGTTCTTCAGCTGAGAGGGGCAGTATGGACATCTAAAGTGGGACAATTATTTTATATGCAGTGGTTTGCCCATCTGAGCCTATCTGCTTTCATGAGTATTAATACAGTGACCTTTTGCTGAAGGCTAGCCCTGCAGTGAAGCAACATGAGATCACTTTTGGCAACAGATTCCAGAAAAGAAGCCATTTTCTCAGCTTCCATCTCCGAATCTCTCTAAAAATGGCCTTCAGGCCAGAGCTGGAGGTGTGCCTATATGTGGACTTCTTGCTTCAGTTGCCAACATGTCCAAGGTCAGCCTTGCTTTGCTTATTCCATGCACGGCTGTGAAACTGATCAAAACATGTCAGATGTGTGAGGACTTGACTCTTTGGAGAGCTGTAGTGTGAATAAAACAGATGTGAATGAAGGCCTGGAAGGACAGCAACAGAATACCTGCTTTTGCTGAGCTGGAGCCTGTGAGCATGGAGGGAATGTATTCCAGGATCCTTGTGACTGCTTTTGATTTGAATTCAATTGCTTTTGAATTAGTGATTTTTTTTTCAGTGATTTTAAGTAATGGCCTGCAAGCCTGTGCACCCTTTCCAGGGAGTAAGCCCTTAATATAATGGAACTTACTTATGAGTAACTTGTATAGGGTTGTGCTATAAGAAGTTTTATTTGTTTCATTTATATCCTGCCTTTGTCCCCGAAAGGCAGCATATTGCGGCATATTAAAAAGTATATAAATTATAAAATACATACAGTTATATAATCCATAACAACACCAACCAACCAATCAAAATCCATAAATAGAATCCATAAATAACACTAACCAACCAGTAGAAGCCAACCAAAAATAAGCAGCAGCTATAAAAACTATCAGTCTGAACTTGCTGAGTTCGGAAGGCTTTTTGAAATAAAGTCTTCAGGCCTCTCTGGAAGGCTTCTAAAGAAGGAGCAGCACAAAGGGGAGGGAACCATAGATCAGGCACCACTTCCGAGAAGGCCCTATTCCAGCTGTCAGCTCCCTAATCTCTGTCAATGGTGGCATATCCAGAAGGGCCCTCTCAGATGACTGAACAGAGCAGGCTGAATTATACAGAAGGAGGCAGTCTCTCAAACATGCTGGTCCCAAGCCAGAGGACTTCATTCTTACGCAGAGTTTCTTCCACTAAGAGTTTCCTTTTCGTTTTCATTTTCAGGTTGTAATAGCAGATGACTACTCTGATCCGTTTGATGCCAAAAGTGAGGGCAACAAAACAGGCAAAGGAGAAAACACTGGTTATATGGAACCGTATGAAGCTCAGAGGATAATGACAGGTAAGTTCTGGTAACTTTGCTGCAACTTTATATAAATAGATGCAAGCGGTATTATGGATGCACATGCTTCCAGCATTTATTTTGTCCAGCTTCTGTTCATTTCACTGGGGCTTTGCTTGAGAGCAACACTCAAGACAGTTACGCTATCTATATAGAGAACTGCTGAGCTTGCATCATTTGAATGGTGGTATTTCAAATGATGGTATTAGTTGTGTAGAGTACTACAAAGCCAGTGCAGGATTTTCTGGTCATGGTTCTGTATTTTATTCAGGCCTCTCTATGTCGCTGATGTAGTTCCTGGCCACCTAACATCTTCTTGATTGTTGGATCCACCACCTGGTATTCAAATTTGCTGAGAAAGTTCAACGTTTAAAATGAAGGCATGTTAGATTCCTATTTCTCAAACACCATGTGAAGGTCCTGACCCTTGCCATAGGTTGTTTCACATAGTTCTCCAAGGAAATATAACATTTGATTTTCAAAGTTTTGATCTGGCAAAGTTAGCCCGGTTTTTTTAAGTATAAAAGCTGGAGACAATGCCACTGAAGTGGGGCAGAGAGCAGGGATCTGACATGATTCTCTTGTAGGAAAGGATGTGCTCTCCAAGTGTAGCATTAAGATTGTAGAGCTGTATTTTATTTTGGTTAAGAGGGTTTGACTGAGGGTTGTTTTAGAATTGGTTTGTGGTACTTTGATCCTCTGGTAATGGATTTGATGAAGAAATCTGGTTAGTCCCTGTTGATTTTGCTGGTGGTTTACCAAACGTTTACCCTTACATTTCAGCTCAGATGACAGCGTTGAATCTGTTCTGTGCACCAAGGTGCTATTTCATACAGGAAGGGGTTTTATTTTTTTGTAAATAATACAGTACGTTACACAAGTGGGCCTCTTTATAGTAGAGGGAGATTTGTCTAATCAGTGATATGTATGTAGAAGTAACTTCCAAGGAAATATATTTGAGATTGGAATGTTAACCTCAACCAACCGAAGTAACGGAGCTTCTAGTTGCAAATACTTTTTTCCCCCTTTCCTTATTAATCTGGAGAATATGATTTGCTCTGCTTTGGTTTTCTGGTATCATGTTTCTAACTATTCCATTTATTGTGAATTGTATAGATATACTCTTGAGAGAGGTGTGTGTTTTTGAATGGTTTAAATAGGTTTTGAAATCTTACGCAGTATCATTCAACAGGAATTCCATAGGAACTAAAATATTTGAAAAGAGATGAGTGTTGCAGTGCTAGTCATTAAGCGTATTAACAAACATAGGCTGTAAAATCTACGGTGTAGATGCAAGTTTATTATCATTTCATGAAGTTTAGCTAAATTTGCCAATCTGTTTGCAGGGTTGTAGGGCTCCTCAATATACAGGTGTTACACTGTCTGGGAAACCCAAAGGAGATTTAGAAACATGAGGAGTAATTGCAGTTTTCTGCGATAATGATAATGATGAAGAATGAATAAAAATTACTAATAAGAAATTAATAAGAATAAATCAGGTAGTCCGGAAAGGACAAATGTATGTGATGGAAAGCTTGTAACACTACAAAACTTACAGAAAGGAAACCTGACACTTTTTTTGGTGGTATCTCCTACCTTACAAAGGGGCTACCCTGCATCTTAGAGATGGAGCACATATTATGGTTGCCATCATGGCAATGGGGCTGCATGGGACAGCTTCCTTAAGCAACCTATCTATAGCAAATCACATCCCTTTCTAGCCACATTGCCTATATTTATTCACCACATGAATCAGAGCTTTTATTCCCTTGGTTCACATTTTTGGTGACCACAGAACAGCACGGAGATGGTCTTGCATGGCCAGTAATAGTCCTGCATAGTGAATGTTGTGGACGGTACAGCCAGAAAGATGCACCAAGGAGAGACCATTTTGATGGCATTTGCATGGCAGCTGTAATGCATGTTGATGTTGATGTAATGCCATGTTGATGTAATGCCATTCAGGATTGGGCTGTCATAAAGAAACATTTGTCAGTGTGGAGCAGAGGTTTGTTGTCGTAAAATGGCTGCCAACAGAGTCCATAGGGTTCCCTCAATATCCATTTTCCGAGCACTGCCACAAGAGGCCCAACCCTGCCAAAGGACCCTACTGGGCCTGCCAGAGAAGGTAAGACAGTCTTGGGGGTGGAGAGTGAGTGGATCCGGAGGCGATGGCACGTGCTGGATTCTTTCCCCTCTTTCAACAGCCTCCCCGCCCCCTTTGTATCCTCAGACTTGTGCCAACTAAAGAGTTGGCCCAGGTCTGAGGAGACCTTCAACAATCTGAGTGCTTAAGTAAGGCAAGCAAACTTAATCCTTACAGACAGGTAGACCACCTGATTGCCTCCCCCCACTTTCCCACAAGATGCAGAGGTAGTCTTTTATACATGGCTGCATCAGCTGGAGGGAAAAGACAGATTGGGCTCTCAGTTCCACATGAGTTGCACCAAGCCAAGTGCAATCCACCAGGAACATACAGGCCAGGGAGGCAGAGCTTCATCTGAGTTCCCAGATTCACAACCCATCACCCTTTAAGGGGCGGAGAGAGGGAAAAGGCAGCAGCACGATCCCCAGGATTGCATTGCTACCCTGGCCAGAGGGGCTGATTTCAGACTTACCCCTGGCGGCAGTGGTGTCCAGGGACCGTGGGGAGTCCTGGAGATCGTCCTGCAGGGCTCCCCAAGCTGTGCAGTGCATTTACAATGCTATCACTGGCACAGATAGTCATGTCACATCACATTGCTGCAATCTACTTAGCATGAATGATGGCCCACAAGCCACTCAGTAAACCATCTATCTTTGCTGCCTGCCTGAGTCTGCAAAAACAGGGCAATTGTGGAGCACCTAGTATTCCACAATACATGACTGGTGCATTATGTTTGATGGTTCTCAGGTTTTCAAAGCCTTCCTCTACTCCATTCGTAATCAAATTTCCCTTGCCACTAATCTGGATTCCCACCACTGTCGTTTTATCAGGATACAAAAGAGTAGCATGAGTTCACATCTCATTTGGTAATTGTATAAGGGTCATTTACAGATAATTCCTGTAAATATTTCAAGTTTCATGCTGTCTGCCGTCTGATCCTGTCTAGATTCCATCTGCCATCTAGATCCTCTTAAATTAGTCTAAATTCGAGAAAATCCCTGAAAACTGGGGAAAGATATTTAATAGATCTGTGTACATCAGCGACTCTGTCTAGGCACGAGGAGTATCATGCTGTTGTTGCTTTGTGTGTTGGGGAAGGGGAGGAAGAGGTCAGTTTTAAGCACCCAGAACTTTGGCACCAGCTCTGCTGATCAAAATCCCCTAAGAGCGCAATCCTGCACTATGCGGCCTAGTAAGGCCGACATAGCAGGGCCATATCCCAAGGCCCATTAGGAGGCAGCAGCAGCAACGTGCAGGACAAGGGGAGGTTTTCCCCTTGCACTTGCTTAAGCCCTAGTCATCCCAATGGGCCTGCTCGGATCTGCGCTGGCAAAATAACAGGCGCAGAGGAAAGTGGACAAGAGTGGCCCAAATCTGGGCTGCCCTGGCCAGGATCCGGCATTAGGATTTGGCACTACAGCCGTCCTGCGTCACAACCGTATCACAACCCCCGTCTCCGCCCATGGCGTCACCCAGTTACGCCTCTGGAACACCCTCGCGGAGGCCCTGTGCCGACCGAGTGACACCGGCGCTTGACTGGTGCACGGCTGGCGCTTCTGCCGGCGCTGCCGCTTGCGCCGGCCAAGCGCCATAGCACCGACGCAGACACGCTTTACGGCATATTTGCGACAGCCTTCAGTCAGCACAAAAGCGCAGCACTGGCGCTAAATGGGTATAGGCGCTGTAAGTAGATGTGAAATGCTGCCTTTTAGCTGCCTAGTACTTAATATGTATCTAATTATAAAAGAACAGAAGAAATGAAACAGTATACCCAATTACACAGTTCTTTTACTACTTAAGTAAAATATCCAACAAAACAAAATGTATCTCCGACAGCCCTCCTTACTCTATCAGTTTAATTCTCCCTCTCCCAGTTATTATAATCTATTTTTATTAATTCTATTCTTCAAATCCACATATCATTTATTCTGTCTTGTATGCAGAAAGTCAATAAGTGGTTTCCAGTTGTTCAAGAGTCTTTACTGACTTCACATTTAGTAAAATTGTAAGTTTATCTATTTCTGCAAAATCTAAAACTTTTATCTACCATTCTTCAACTGAAGATATGTCTGCAGTTTTCCAATATTGTGCATAAATTATTCTTGCAGCACTTGTCTTTTATTTAAAAATTCCTTTTTTTCCCCAAATGTTCATCTCTCATACCTAACAAAAAAGTTTCAGGTTTCATTTGCACATTCATTTTTAAAATCAAATGCTTCTGTGCATGTATCTGAATCCAGTACTCTTTTGCTTTAGGGCATGTCCACCACATATGTTAATTTTCTTGATTAAAAACAATAAAATAAAACAAAGGAGTCTGCACTTTGAATTGTATAGTGATTTTCATAGCTTCCTTGAAGAGAAGCATACATGTCTGAAATCTGGGATTTCTCCTCTCCTTTTTTTTGGCTCAATGTGTACTTTCAATAGCTAACAAGAAAGGGGAATTCCCAGATTTCTGTGTTTCATTTTGATGTGCCAGGCTGCCTTTTCCAGTGCACAACATTTCTCATTCTGATTGGCTGGAGCCTGGCTGCTTAGCTGAAAGGGATACAGTGACTCAAGCCAACATATGTGCTTACATGGTGGAAGGTGGAGACTAGGTCCATTTCATGGCAATGCCTATACATGGGCAGGAATCATAACAAGACACCCCAGCTAGTGTTTAGGCAGTACAAATGAGACCATGGAAACCTTTGAAGTAATATGTGAAACAAAATTCAGCTTTCTTCTGTCTCTTGTCCGCCAACTAGTTTTGCTGGAGGGACAGCTGGAGAAAAAGGTGAGGCTGACAAGCTACAGTAAGCTCAGCTTCCTGTGGCCTACAAGCAAGTCCTAATGCCAAAGATACCATTCACTCCCCACCCCATTTTTAATGCTGAGGTTTATCCAAACAAAAGAAAGCTTTCTCCCTCTCCCCCTTATTGAATAATGCCTCGGGAAAGGCTCATACATAGCTACTCTCCTTGTTGGCCAGCCAGAAAGTTAAGCTTTACAAGAAGTTGCTGCTTTTACTTGTTTGTTTATTGTAAAGTTTAAAATGTAGCCACATTGCAAATGTGTAGGTCACGCAGCTCTTGAGTGTATGTAACACTGAGATTAATGTACTGTATGTGTGTCCTATCTTGGCCAGGTGATGTCCACAAAGCAGACAGGGCAGGAAATTAAGAGGGTAAAGTAACTGAGGCTGATTGAAGCCCCATGGAACAAAAGGCTGTAAGGCAGCAGTTTCCAAACCGTGGATCACTGTGTATGGGGAAAACCTTCCCCATTGTGAGTGGCGCGAGTCGTTCTGATGCGCTGCCACTGCTAATGTCACAGTCACAGAGAGATGCTCTGGGCAGTCACATCTCTCATCACAAGCCCCAGCAGGCTGTGCAGTCAGACTTCCAGGTAGATACAACAGCCCAGATCATCTCTCATGGCAGCGGCAGCGCGATGGAACAATCCGCGCCACTTACAACAGGCTTAACCTGTGCACTGGATCTGGCCTGTGGGCTGTAGTTTGGATGCCAGTGCTGTAGGGATTAGTGACTTATAGCCAGAAATCTGTAAGTAGAACTGGTGGTATTTATCCAGGGCACTGATCGCAAGAAGCAGGGGTGAAGATGGATGGATGCAGCTGCCTGGATAGGATAGAACAGGGTATAAATTGAATGCATGAGCAAACCAGCATCTAAGTTCCTGTGCTGGGTGTCCTGTGCTGATGGTTCTTAATTCCATGTTTCTTGAATCTTTGGGGCTTCTTCATTACCAGAGCCTGCTGTCATGTATTCACCCCTTGATGTATTTCAGTTCCTGTAAGAATGTGCAAAACCCAAACCAAAATCTGAAACCAAATCACCGAGGTCAGCATCTGGGCCTGGAGCCACAAAAGCAGCCTCCTGAGTGCTTGTTACTGGTTAGGGCCATGAGACTTCATGACGCAGTAACTTAAGAAGCAGCCACTTGTAGTATTCAGTTTTTTAAGTGTTTCTAATTATTTCCCCGCTCTTTCCCATGTAACTAAGTGGAAACAGTAGCATGTGAAAATAGCAAGTTTAGTGCTTTGAGATTGCAGTAAAAATATGAATTTGTATCCATTTAAACCTTAGGAATGAATGCTCAGGTGAATTAAACTTCTTCTTTAGTCACTCAGAGCATAACTCTACATGTACAAGCAAGTACAAAAGCAGCAAATAAAAGAGAGAAATTAATGTTAATGTTTCTATTGATTTCTGTAGAACTAGATAGCCTGCTGTTTAATTATGTCACAGCAGCACTTAAGCAATAGGCTTGATAAGATTATTTAATGGGTTGAACAGCAGGGCAGAACAATAAAACTGATTTTTCATTTGTCTTATTATGGCCGGCTAATCTTTGGTTAAGACTGCACAAAATTCTCCTTGGACCGTGGGCCTGTGAATGTCCTCAGCGATCCTATTCTTGCTAAATTTATGCCCTTTACTTATTCCAGATTTGCTTTTAGTATTTCCCCTGGGGATGCAAAGTTTAATGGATATGGTGCTTTGAAGGTTCTCCTAATGCATTTCGCAAGCCCCACCAACAATGAGGTGTTAGCTTAGGCTGTGTCATGGGAATCTCTCTAATCCTTCCGGGAGACATCACATCCACAGAACGGGAAGAATTGCAGTGCTCCTGCTAAAAGTCCAGATGTAAAATTACCATGTCTATTATTAATGAAACACTTAAAATATGGTTGGCCTGGGGTAGCCATGATGACATATTTCTTATTGGTGCAGAGAATCTCTGAATGGAGTGTCTGGGGAAACTTGGTTGTTTCAATAAAGCAAAATCCCAACAAAGGTCCAGCCTCCCAGACCATCCCAGTCCTCTGAGTGGGGATGCAGTTCACACCTGCAAGAAACAGCAGAACAATTCCTTAGATGCACCACCATCCCTCCCCGCCATGCCACTTGAAGTAGCAGATGAAAACCTTGCCCACTGCCCCCTGACAGGGGAAGCTGTAGCCTGTTGGTTGATGTGGAGCCCTTCCCAGCCAGTTGATCTGCTGCAGTCCTTCATTGGAGGTAGAGGCTCCATTCCAGGGTGGGCAGGCTGCAGCCTCCTTTACCAGCAGATGTGCTAGTGGATAAGCATCCGGTGCTTCTGTAAGGGCAGGTTCAATGTTCTTCATGAATTCTGTGTTCAGACAACATGTGGAGCATCTTGAAATGCCTATTCCCTTATTAACGAGGGACTTGCTTTTCTGCCATAGAAGCTCAGCATGAGCACAACATAGTGATTTATCCCAGTGTGTGATGCAAACTTCACCAGTTCATGAAAAGGGCTATCCAATGTTTTGCACAGAGTGCCACATGTATGACTATATGCCTCTGGGGCATAAGTCGTGGGTGTGTCCTCAGTGCAAGGAGCTCCAGGCATTCAGGGAACACGTCTGCTCCCTAGTGGCCTTGGTTGCGGACCTGGAGAAGCAGAGGCAGGGAGTGAGGGTCCATGGTGAGACATCCGGGGACTTGCAGGCTTCGTCCCACCCTCAGATGGGCAGCTCCTCAGCTGCTGCGGAAAGGAGTCTCAGGGCTGGAGGACGTGAGCCTGGAGCAGAAGGAATCAATCCCCCAGTGGGGACCCCTTCTTCCAGTGACGAGCCCGCATCCAGTCGCACTAAGGATGCTCCTCGGCGGGAGGGGGGTCGTGGTCTCCTTGTAGTGGGCGATTCTATAGTTAGGAATATAGAGGGGGGGTCTGTGACGGATGTGAGGACCGCATGGTGACTTGCCTGCCTGGTGTGAAGGTTGCGGACATCACGTCCCATCTAGATAGGTTGGTAAGGAGTGCTGGGGAGGAGGTAGCGGTCGTGATGCATGTTGGCACCAGTGACGTGGGGAAATGTAACCGGGAGGTCCTGGAAGCCAAATTTAGGTTGCTAGGCAGGACGCTGAAGGCCAGGACCCCCAAGGTGGCGTTCTCAGAAGTGCTACCCATTCCACGCACAGGGCCAGCTAGGCAGGCAGCGCTCAGGGGTCTCAATGCGTGGATGAGACAGTGGTGTCGGGAGGAGGGGTTTAGATTCATTAGGCACTGGGGGACGTTCTGGGACAAGCCAGGCCTGTACAAGAGGGACGGGCTTCACTTGAACCAGAATGGAACCAGGCTGCTGGCGCTTAACATTAAAAAGGTGGCAGAGCAGCTTTTAAACTGATCCCTGGGGGAAAGCCGACAGGAGCCGAGTGGCATCCGGTTCAGAACTCCTTATCCCTACAGGAAGAGGAGGGTAGTACCACAGAGTAATGGAGGAGTAATGGAGGAATTAGCAATGCTTCATTGCTAATTCCAGAGTAATGGAATTAGCAATGAAGAAGGCTAATTCCATGCTTGGGGTAATTAAAAAAGGAGTTGAAAATAAATCAGCCAATATTATCATGCCATTGTACAAATTTGATGGTAAGGCCACCCCTGGAATATTGTGTACAGTTCTGGTTGCCGCACCTCAAAAAGGACATAGTGGAACTGGAAAAGGTGCAGAAGAGAGCGACGAAAATGATTACGGGGCTGGGGCATCTCCCTTTTGAAGAAAGACTGCAGCGTTTCGGCCTCTTCAGCCTAGAAAAAAAGGTGCCTGAGGGGGGACATGATTGAGACATACAAAATTATGAACGGAAAGGATAGAGTCGATAGAGGGATGTTCTTTTCCCTCTCTCAAAACACCAGAACCAGGGGCATCCGCTGAAACTGAGGGTTGGGAGAGTTAAAACAGATAAAAGGAAGTACTTTTTTACCCAGTGGGTAGTTAATCTGTGGAACTCTTTGCCACAGGAGGTGGTGATGGCATCTGGTCTAGATGCCTTTAAGAGAGGATTGGATGGATTTCTGGAAGAAAAGTCCATCGTGGGCTATAGGCCATGATGGATTGTGCAACCTCCTTACATTAGTAGTAGGCTATTTCAGAGTACCGGGTGCAAGGGAGTGGCAACAGGATGCAAGCATCTTGTCTCGTGCCTCCCTGGGGCACCTGGTGGGCCACTGTGAGATACAGGAAGCTGGACTAGATGGGCCTTTAGCCTGATCCAGCAGGGCTCTTCTTATGTTCTTATGATGCTACTGGAGCTTGAATACTAAGGAAAAGTGATGGGTAGATCCACCCAAATCTGCTTTGCTGCCAGTGTGATGTAACTGGATTCTGGTTTCCAGGTCCTGAACAAGCATGCATCGTAGTGTTTGAGGGTCTCTGCGGGTCTCTGTGGAGTCATTCTTGCTGCCTTCCCTCACTTTCAGTAAGGCCCATGCAGTAGGAGGGAAGGGCTGAAGGGAAACTCATGACTGGTCTGAGGCAATTCTGGACCCAATTTGGATCCCTTTTGATTTTGGAGTCGCTACTCATGCATCGATTGGCCTGCTCTGACCCATGCGTATCCCAACCACACTACATTCTTTTGTGTGTTCCAAGCTGAGATGCCTGATCTAGGTGCAGCTGCTGCCTCTTCCGTATCCGTACTTCTTCAAAAGGTTAGGTGAATCTGAAATGCCTGAGGTGTCTGTCTGGTATTTCAGGATTGTAAACAGGCCAAGTCATAATTATTTTTCCAGCACGATATGTTAAATGTCCTTCCCACTACAGTTTGTAATGCTATCCTATGCCAGCATGTGTGGTTGTTTTTCCTTATGAAGGCTGCATTGTGCTTTTCATTTTCATTGTGCTTTTAAAATAATCTCTTAATATTTGACATACATTTTAAGACAGACTAACTTGGCAGTTTGGGGAATCAAAGCCCCCAAATCAAGCCAATGCCTAGGAAAATATGAGCTAATTGTTAGGGGTTTTCATGAGCGTCAGAGAGTTGAGTCAACATTAAGAGAATTTTTAGTACAGTGAAGAATTGTATTTTCATGGCCGACTTTGCTTTGATAACCCACAGAAATGCTGTGTACTTCATAGGATCAAGTCCCAAATGCTACTGCATAGTAGTAAATTGGTAATATAAGTTGCCGACTGTTAAAATGAAGTCATTTCATGGATTTCCCCAGATTTTTGCATGCAATGGAAGTTTCTTACATTATTGAATGTTCAACCATGTCTACACATTCTGAACTTTAAGTTTGAAATATAAGAAAACAAGAACCTTATTTTTCACTTGCATCATTGTGACAAGTGAGATGGATCAGAATTCAATATTTTGTGTCTGGTGTGGGAAAAGGCAAGAGAATTGAAAGACAATTTCTGTGCTAAAGTGGAAGTCTCTATATATGGAGATAACAATACTTTGTTGCACTTTGAAGTGTTATTTTTTTGTTCCTATATCCACTCAGTAATCCTGAGAAAAGCCCTCTACAATAGGCCAGTATTATCTAGAGGTGGAAGAGAGAATTGTAGATTGCCTAAGGACATCCAATGACCTCTCTGTTGGGGTAAGATTTCAACCAGAGATTTCTGTGCACACTTAGCTACAATATTACACTACCTCTCAAGTTAGTGCTAGACTGGCTTCTGACCACAGCAAGCTTGCAACAGTTGTCAGGTCTCTGTCAGGTCTCAGTGGAGACCTATAACTAGTTAATGTTGCTAAAGTGCCTGGGGCAGCCGTGTTCAGAGAGTTTGAAGAAGCAAGAAGTTAGTCTGACTCCTTCATTCCTGAAGTGCTAACCTTAAAGATTGCCTGAACTCAAGGCATGATTGGCCTTAATCATACTGACAACCGACTAGGATTGGATTTTTATCCCCTCATGATGATAATTAAAAATGGATCCCCTTCTGAACTAGACCTTTGACTTGGCCATAGGCCATTCCAGTGGAATAAGAGTGAGAAAACGTTAGGAAAATGGAGTCTTTTCCAGTATTTGACCCTATCTGAAGGCATGAGGCTATAATCGAATCAACCACCTCTTAGCTTGAGGTTGGGACTTTACATAGTCAATCAGGTATCAGTGCTGTGTCAGGTGTGCTGCCTCTGCCTCCCTCTAACCCGACACTAATAGAAGCCAACTGACCTGCTTCTTGCTCATTTGAGCAGGAAGCAAATCATTCCTCTCTGCACCATCAATCAATCAATCAATCAATCAATCAATCAATCAACAGATACTTATATACCGCTTTTCAACATGCTCTTTTATCCCACACTTCTGGGTTCCACAGCAGCATTCAGAGAACGTGGGGTGGGATTTTGGGTTTTTGTTTTATTTTGTAGCACAGAGGAAGTAGACCCAAGATGCCATCAGGCAGTGTTCCAGGCTGCACTGCCTCTGGGTGTGCAGCATTAGCCCTTGCCGACAGCAGGCACATGTATCCTTTAGATTAACCAGATCCAGGGTATATTCTAGGACCTTCCCTGCCTGATGAACTTCAGGCAAAGTCAGGCAGTGATGCACCTCTTCACTCCCATTTGAACTACCTAAACGTTCTTTTGATGCAGCCAGCAACTTAGCCATTCATTCATTCATTCATTCATTCATTCATTCATTCATTCATTCATTCATTCATTCATACCACTTTTCATTCATTCATTCATTCATTCATACATACCACTTTTCAGCTGATGGCTATCAAAGCAGTTTACAGTTAAAATATATACAGTGGTAAAATATAATTTTGCATATTCAGTTGTGTTGGTAGGGATAGTGTGGACTAAGCTTTAGCAGTTCAGTTTAGATTCCAGGATTGTCCCTCTCAAGTTGTGGACGAGCTGGACGAGCTGCCAATGTGCTCTCAATCTGATTGATTGTGCAGATGCCCACTTGCAGAAATAGCCATTCTGTTGGTGAGAGTTATATGGCCCCTTGTAGTAAGTGACACAGTCCAGTCCCTTCTTTCCAGATATAATAGGGAAAAAAAATTTCTGTATGGTACTGGGCCTGGGATTATCTCTGTTAACTTACATTCAGCCTCTTCATTCTTTTGGCCATGCTGGGCAAGTGTTATAAGCAGCTGCAGCAGTTCTTCTTCCAAGAACTGAATGCCAAGCATCCTGGGAGTGCAGGAGTACTGGCCTTCCCATGATCTTGAACCTACTTGAGGCAAGCTTCTGAACGCCTGTTCCTTTTGTAACTAGTTTTTGTTTGTGCATGTAACGTCATGCACTATGGTAACTATGGATGTTTCATGCCACAGTGACTCAGTTCTTGCAAGATCCTTAATCCTCCTTTTGCACAGGTGGTGCTTGGTTTACAAGCAGTGGGCTTTGCATAATCTCTAGTAAGTGGGTGGGGGGAGGTACAAATGATCCAGTACCAATATTTCCTATTTCCCTGGGCTTTTCCTCAGCAATGACCTAAATTGTTGCTTACCAAGCTTATAATAGTAATCTACATTTCATGAAAACTGCAGATTGACAAATGAGGGAATCAAAGCTGAGGCAATTCTTGAGGCAATTCCTAACAACAACTCTGGGTCACTTGAGAGGAATATTTTTCTTTCTAAAAGTGTCTATATTTAGGGATTAGGCCCTCTGAAGGATACTGTCTAGCCCCCCAGTTGCCACTCTAGAGGTAAGGTGGTATACTGTAGTTTAAGAAGTTGCACCTTTGAAACTCCTTCTGAATACTGAAATGAGACTGGCCACCCTCTCCTTGAGTCTAAACTGATTTCTCAGCATATACTGTATACAGATTCCCTTCCCTCCCCACGAGCCCATGAGTGTTTTTAAGGATTCCAGCCGAAAAGGAGGCAGCCTGTAGGTCACCATGATCTCCTAAGCTCATAGTTTAAGCAAGAATTTTGCACAATAAGTTTAAATTGCCCATGGGGGGAGGTGGGGGGGGGCCTGGAGACAGATATCCATGGTATTCATGGGCAGGGAGGATGCATCCCTGTTGGTCTTGCTGGACCTCTTGGCCACCTTCATCACCATCTACCATGGTGTCCTCCTGGGCCGGTTGGCTGAGTTGGGGTGTGGAGGCACTGTTTGCAGCGGTTCTGCTCCTGCTGACATCGCAGAAGGTGGTGCTGGGGATGCTTGCTCAGCATCCTGGCCTCTTGGGTTTGGGGTGCTGAAAGGTCCCATTCTATCCTCCATGCTGTTCAACAACTCCATGAAGCCCCTGGGAGAGGTCATCTGGAGGTTTGGGGTATGGTGCCATCAGTATGCTGATGACACCCAGCTTTCTCTCTCTCCTTTTCTCCTGATTCCAAGGGGACAGTTGAAGTCCTGGATCATTGTCTGGAGGTAGTTCGGGACTGGATGTGGATGAAAAAGCTGAAATTAAATCCTGATAAGATAGAGGTTCTCCTGGCCCAGAAGGCCACAACTCGGGTTTTGGACTATTCTCCTACTCTGAATGGAGCTGCAGGAGCAGGTCCATAGCTTTGGGGTGCTCCTGGATCCGCAGCTGCTCCTGAGCCTTTGCTCAGTTTTGGCTGATTTGCCAACCATACCTGGTTTGCTCAGACCTGTCCATGGTGACCCATACCCTAGAGACATCCAGATTAGATTACTGCAATGCGCTGTACGTGGGGCTGCCTTGGAAGATGATCCGGAACCCAGACGCGCATGGAGGCCCGAGCGCGCCCCATGGCTGGCACTGAAACCGCGCCCCCGGACGTCGCCCCGCCCCCGCACGTTGCTCAGACACGCCTCCCTTACCCCAGAAATGCTCCATTTCCGAGCGTAAGGGAAGCATGGGTGGGTGGGAGGGCTGAAAACCACGCGGTCTCCCCGGACCGCACGCAGTGGCGCCCCGTCGCTGCCCGCCGCCCCATGGCTCGCACCATTCCGGGCCACAGGTAAGATACGCGCCTGCCGGAACCTGCAACTAGTGCAGAATGCGGCTGCCACTGTGGTTGCTGGGGCTCATTGGTTCGACTCGGTTGGGCCGTTGCTTCAGCAGCTACACTAGCTGCCAGTTCGTTTCTGGGCCCAATTCCATTGGGGTCCACTTCTTAAATTGTTTTATCTTATTGTTTTAATATTTTTATTGTGTTTTATTGTATGCAATTTTAATATTGTAAGCTGCCTTGGGTGCCCCAATATGGGGCAGAAAGGTGGGATATAAATGCAAAAAAATCATCATCATCATCATCATCATGGTTTCCAGTATATGCGGGGGGGGGTCCAGAATAAAACCCTTGGAGATACTGGGGCATGCCTATACTGTACCTTGGTAAAAAGAATAAGAAGTTAAGTGTGTTGATGCTTGAGAAAGGAAGGAGGAAAGAGATTTTCAAATGCTCAAATTATTAGTCTTATCAAATTAGAAGAATATAGGAAGGGCCCTGCTGGATCAGACCTAGGTCCAGTATCCCTACTTGATGCAAGAATGAGCAGAGGGAGGGATAGAAGGAACACTTTTCCCTCTTGTTTGTCCCCAGCGTCTGTTATGCAAGAGTACAGGGCCTTTTGTAAATGGAGATTCCATGTAGTTATCATGAATAGAGGCTGTCGTTAGATTGTGAGCTGTCCTCCAAGGATTTGTCCGATCTTCATCCCTAGCCTTTTTTCTCTGTACAGATAATGGAATAGCACACAACCCCGACCAGTATACATGTTATCCTATAACTCTAGATTGGTGGGACAGAAAACAAAGAGTGCACGATTGGATAATAATCATTGCCCAATCTGAACTTGCCTTTTTCATGTGCTGTGCTGGACACATAAAGTGAACAATGTATGTAGCTGGATACACATGTACATCTGGAGCACATCTTGACTCGGCCATCCCATAAGCGGTTGTGAAAGGGAAAGATTAGGCAATAGGATTCCTTCCTCCCCTCTTTTCTTATTACCTTCACCTTTTGTTAATATTGTGATTATAATAACTAAAGGGCTGTTTCCAAGCAAACATTCCAGGCTTCTTTAATCAGAGCCACAAAAGGTCTGGATCACACAATGGAAGCAGAGGTGCCTGGGTGTTGCATTCGCACTCCTGCCGCCAAATAGAAATGTGACTGCCCTTGTCTGCTCAGATGGGATATTGTTGTGAAAGCTGACAGGTGATGCAAGATGCTGCAATTTGAGAGAGAGAGAGAGAGAGAGAGAGAGAGAGAGAGAGAGAGAGAATTCAGAAATTCACTGGAACTAAAGATTACCAACTTTGCCATCACATGTCATGATAAGTGGTAGTCTTTCTGACATTTCAGTCCTATAATCTGTATTTTCTTCAAAATGTGGCAGTATAGATGAAGGAAATTGAAGTGAAATATTTGTGTAACTAATTCAGCATACTACAAACTACCTGCTTTAAAGCCTTTCCAATCATTTATCAGGGAATTTTTGATACTGCCAGAATATAGGAATATGTGTGGCTAGGCAGAAGGAATCCTTCCACGTACAACAATCAGATAATGTTTTCATGTTAAGTATCTCTGTCTTATTCCTCTTTTTGCAGTGAAGCTTCTAATACCATTTGACTGACCCTCTGTAGTGATGTGTAGAGTTCATCAACATTCCACCTTCTCGGGGCTGTCAGAATGTTCACTGTTGCCACCTGGCTTCTGTGAGGAAAAGGAAAGTTGTCAGTGTGACTAGAATTGAAAGCTCACAGTGGCCTTATAGGAAAGAGTGGTTTTGTGGCATAAATTGAGCACTGGGAAGTGGTCCCACGAGGTAAGAACACTGGAGCCTAGAAACAAGCGACTGAAGGAAGGATGCAGGATAGAAAATGTGCAGGGAACAGCAAAGAGTACGTGAAAGTGAAAGAAAAGGGGGCTTGAGAAAAAGAGCCAGAGAGGCATGAAACTGAGGCTACTATACATATTTATTTATTATATCCTGCCTTTCTTCTGTGGAACTCAAGGTGCTATACATTAGTTCCAAGGCAATCTTCCATCCAGACTTTGACCAGATTTGGCTTTGTTTAGCCTCAACAAGGTTAGTGCATCATGTATCTTCAGATCATATATTGTTAATCATAGTTACTGCCCAATCCTGTGCTGTCCTGGTGCTGCATGGTACAATAGTGCTGAAATGGCCACCACTGTATCCCACTAGGCCAGAACAACCACTGGAGTCTCCTTGATGTAAGGGAACATTGGTTCCCTTACTCCATGTAGAACTGCTGACCCCAAAGGGGGTATCTTCAGATCTGTGCCTGCTATTTAATGGGCACAGAATCTCCATGGCTCAGGAGGGGGTACAGGATTCAACAGCAGCATCTTGCCACCGCCGCCGCCGCCCCTCTCAGACCTGATCCTCCCCTCATTCTACCTCCCGCCCAGGTCCGTCCCCTTTCCACCTACCCCCTACCTCAAAAAGCCTTCCTGTCACCCGACAGGGAAACTTACCACCGGGAGCTCTTTTTTGGCATCCTTCTGGCACCAAGGCCCAGGGCTGACTGGCATGGGCCTCTCCACCAGCACTGCATGTCTCCCATTGACGGCAAAGTGCCTTACAGCATTCTTTAAATTCCCAGCACCTACACTGGAGATCATAGGATTGGGCCCTTATGTACATATACAGATCATATACAGATGCCCTTATCTGCGGGAGTATGTTCCTGCTGGTACCATGAATAGTATCAAACCCTACTCAACACCCCCCCCCCAGTTGTGCTCATGACTTACCTCTCTTCATTTGCAAATACTTTGCAAAAGGAAGCTTTTTTCTTCCTTTTGCTTTGAAATGCTTTGGAAAAGGAAGCTAACAGCAAGAACCTAGACTTGTAGCTGCTAAAAGAATGCTAGAAGAGGTGAAAGTGGGCACACTAACAGGAAGTAGACAGCAGAGGAAGTAGACAGACAGCAAGAATGCTAGACTCCGCTTCCTGTTCGTGTTCTTACTGGTACCTTCTCTAGTATTCCTCTACAGCAGAGATCTCCAGCATTTCAGTATGTGGGCCACATTGTGTATGCTACACTTTTTCACAGGCTGGAAAAAAAATCCGTTTTAAAATGAGTGAATGAAATTTAAGTGTATGAATAATTTTATTTGGATCATTTTTTGTAATGTGATTCGGAACGAAAGAGAAAGGTGACAATTACAAAAGAAACAATGCCGTGCTTAAAATGAGAAATGAAATACAAGTAAAAATGTCAAATGTTAACAAAAACAAACATTAGTTCTGACAAAAAAAAGTTGTTGAGAGCTGGATATAATCTTATGGTGGGCCAGATGTGGCCCCCAGGCCGTAGTTTGGAGACTCCTGCTCTACAACTATCTCTAGGTTCTCACAGTTTGCTTCCTTTTCCAAAGCCTTCCAAAGCAAAAGGATGAAAAAGCTTCCTTTTGCAAAATGTTGGCAAACGAAGAGAAGTGAGTCATGAGCACAACAGGGAGGAATTTGAGAACTGTGGATAAGTGAAACTGTGGATATGGGACCCATGGATACTGGGGTGGGGGGGAGTACTACTGCATTTCAGTTTTATTCAGTGCTTTAGGACTTCCATTAAGAAGTTTCCATGCACATTTCAGTGGGGCCCGCACAGAAGAACTTTCTGATGGATTGCCTCATTGATTTGTAGGTTAGCTGTCTTGAGTGATTTCAGAAATTTCAGAATCTCACATTTATAAATAAATACAAACACAGAATGAGATATTTGACAGGTCTGCTCTGCCTCCCCGCCTGGTTTTCAGGAGTACCCACAGTAATGCCAAAGCAAACACTGGGAGCAGTTCAGCCTCTCCAGTCTGGTCCCCAGCCTTGGCAGGCATTGTCCTCCTCCCAGCCACCTTGACACCTATTGCTCTGTGCCCTGCCCTGCCCGCTCCCTTGTAACTGACTTTATCTTAGTTCCCTGACTATTGCTTTGTATCAAGAGGTCATTTCTCTCCTGGCCTGTCTGGGCATACTAGCATTTCAAGGGGACCTGTAACAAACGACTTCCCAATGTTGAAAACTGAACATTCACTGAGCTTTGAAGCAGTTAATACAGCAGCAAAAATTAGATTTTAAAATTTAGCTAAACAGCCATGCAGCAGGCATAAGCAAATGCAATGTAAATTGGTCTAAGACCACAATCCCGTTCATGCATTCTTGTGATTAGACCCCATTGAAAGTGGGACTTTCATCTGTTTCAGCCTGCCTAGGAATGGGCTGTAAGATACTGCTTTCGGGTAGAAAAACACCCTTCTAGCTAAAGCATTTTCCATTTCAATGATGCTTTTCTAATGGTGGATGCATTAAATTTGCCTGTGGTCTTGTGGTGCCTAAATACCCAGGGATTTGAGCAAGGAACAAGATGTGAGTGAAATTTCAAGCGAATGAGCTGCTGCTTGTCTTTAAAAAAAAAAAAAAAAAAACACCAGCTATAATTTGACGTTAGTGATACTGTGGGGTTTTTTTTAAGACAGTGTGCTTTCGTAGAGATATTGGTTTGAGCTGTCAGCTAGTATAAGCTCATTCAGTTTCTGAATTTCAGAGTAAAAAGCTAGGGATCGTTTAAGGTTGCGCTGTCAAAAATGCAATATATCTACGTTACTGTTACACAGATAAGGCCTACCAGACACCATATGTCTGTTTCCTATGCTGTGATAACAGAAAAATAGGTGTCATTTTATTTTCCCTTTACTGTAGTCTTTCTGCCTTCTATATAAGGTTGATTGATCATTTTTACTTCGTCTAGCCTGAGGTGAGAAATCAGCTTAAGTTCTTAGGCTGTGAACCCAGGTAGATATTTGGGCTAGTCAGTGAAACCTGGATAAACTTGTATATCCATTCTGAAATAAAACTGAAGAGAAAATGTTATTTCTTGGTTTTTAGTACAGTTGTCAAAGATGGGGATCTTGCTGCTATGTATATAATAGCAATTTTCAACCTTTTTCATCTCATAGCACAAATAAAAAGGCAGTAGAATCGTCAAGGCACACCATCAGCTTTTTGACAATTGACAAGACACACCAGGCCGCTTGTGGGAGGCTCACATCCCTCAACGGCCCTCCTAACAAATGACTCTCCCCCAAACTCCCGCAGCACACCAGTGCGCCATAGCACATTGGTTGAAAATAGCTGATCTACAAGCTTGAATCTGTTGGTATGTTGAGCAAAAAAAAATTGATCAATCCATCTGTATTTCTATACCACTTTTCAACAAGAAGTTCACAAAGTGGTTTACAGGCAAAATTAATAATTAAGGGCGGGCCGGGAGACATGCTGGTCCAGGGAGGGGGTTTGGTTTAGGATGCAGCCGTTATAGGATGCCCACCTATCTACCTACTTACAGGAGCTCTGTATACAGCCTCTCTTCCCCAGAGCTTCTGTTTGAAGTGAACCTCTCAGTCTGAAGCGCGTGATTCTCTGTGCTTGCTACTCCCATTCATTTCAGAGAGAAGTGGAGTGAACAATTGTTTCTTTTGTTGTTGTTGTTCAGTGTGTGCATGAGATACGCCAGCTGAGTCAAGTTAGGCATTTTCCTGATTTTTGACACACCTAACCCCAAAGGTGCGCCATCACTGGTACTACTGTGGTAGACATGAATGCTCAAGTAAGCGGTTCAAGGCCCCAGACTCTCAGTTCTGCCCAGGGCAAGCAGGCAGCTGTACTTTTGGGAAGAAAGATACCGTTCTCAGGAGCGGGAAGGCATATGCAAGAAACACATGGGGTCTCCAGAATGCAGATTCAAATCTGGGGGAACATGCCTTTCGGAAGGGGCCGTGGGTCAGTTGTAGACATCTGTTTTGTATGCAGAAGGTCATCTCTGTGCCAGTCATGGGGGGTGGCATCTCATCAGTGGATGGTGACAATTCCCAGGGTAATCTGAGAAGAGGAGGAGGAACTGTCTGGGCTAGGATGGACATCGTTGTGCTCCTCACCCAGCCTTCTGAGTGATGTGGCTAAACCTGTCTGGCAGTGCTACAGCTGAGTCAGGCAGCAAAGCAGCAGGTTAGGGGAAAACTTGGGTTTCATGGTGGTTTTCACAATACATGGTGAGGCTTTGCTTGCAAAAGTGTGTTGGCTGCTCCAACCAGCAATTATGGAATGAAGGCCAAGGCTGAGGAAAAGGCTCCTCCACAAGGAATTTATCCTCCTCCTAAGAGAGGGATATTATTTTCGTACACAGAGGCAAACCATGTATTTATGGCAAACTATATAAAGCAAGCAGATACAACACGGGCATAACATTTGCTGTTGTCTTCTAAGACATGTTCCTCCTCCCACCCTGATAACTCTGATTTCTGGTTTGTCAGTTTTCTGTCTATGCACAAGGCGGTGGGTGTGATATGATTCCAGAGAAGCACAGAAAAAGTGTAAATGTGACACTGAGCACAGAATTCAGCTTCCTGAGGGTCTCTGTGTTTTAATTTCCTCTCCCTCCCTCCCTCCCTCCCTCCCTCTCTCTCTCTCTCTCTCTCTCTCTCTCTCCCCCTCCCTCCCTCCCCCACCCCATGGCTCTAGGGATATGGTTTGAACAGATGAGGTTTAAGTGCCAAATGACACAGAATGCTAAAAGTGTCCTTGTGCTTCCATCTTTTTAAAAAAGAGGTATGGGGGCCCAATCCTAATCAAGTCCACAGTATTGTGATTTCAGTTTTTCCCCCTGCACTGCAGTCGTCTTTATTAAAATTGCCATGTACCCAACATGGCACCCATGTACCCATGTACATGTACCCATGTTCTCCAATATATAGGCACAGCTATACAGTGACTGACAGGTGCATACCAATACTATCCAGGTGCACATAATGCTAACATATGTAGATCTTTGCTGCTTGCATGCATGCTTATGCATGCAATCAGATTCTCTCAAGCCACACTCAAACAACCTTTCTAGAGTAGATAGTGATAAGGTGGGACAGAGGAGCCTCTTTTCCTCTCCTCCATAAGCATGCTTCTCATCGTGTTGCCTATCTGCAGCATCTTCCTCCTTGGCACTGCTTTGAGAAATATGCAACAATTGTTCTATTGTGCTTGGGGTTCTGGAGGAGTCTGCCTTGGTAACAGATTCAACATTTCAACAGGTGGGATATAAACTATTTAAATGAATAATAAATAAACATAGCTTCACTTCTGTAGCCAGGTATCACCTATCACCATGCTCTTCCTCTAGGGAACTTTCCCACGATGAGCCAGAACAGAGAATAGATGGCTTAAGAAAGAAAGGAGAAGTTGCCAATAGGAGGCGGTTAAGCCATTCAGGAAGAGGAAAGGCACTACACCTGTTCTGACCTTGAAGAAATGACCATCTGTGTTATTACTCTGTAATCCTGTCCATTGTTTCGCACATTATTCATCCATCATATATGTGTGCCTTACTAGTCCTCCAAAGAAATTCCCAGACCACCTTCCTTCCAGATAGCTTACAGACCCATACAGATTTGTTCCAGCTAGGGCATAATGGATAGCATTTTAGTAACACTTAAAAAACAAATGTTCCAAAGCTCTTCATGGACATTATCTCAGGACCAATGGAAGGGTTTTTTAAGTTTGGAAAATTGCACTTAGATCTGAGTGGAAACCACAAACCCAGTCTTGAGGCAAAGGGGCTTATTCAACA
Source organism: Lerista edwardsae (assembly GCA_029204185.1). Classification (NCBI taxonomy): domain Eukaryota; kingdom Metazoa; phylum Chordata; class Lepidosauria; order Squamata; family Scincidae; genus Lerista; species Lerista edwardsae. Next base: position 1,688,637 of record JAJKFI010000155.1, on the reverse strand, counting down.
GTTTGTTTGACCATCAGCAATCCTTACAATGGCCTTCTAACACTGATACGATCTGTATTGTTGTAACCAGAAGTAAAGCTCAGGAATTGGCCTTACTTTGAGGCCACTGAGGCAAGATTTGAATTGGGGACCTCCTGGCTCATAGATGAATCACAACACTACATGTGACTTCAGACAAGTTTCTGGGATTTCATTTGCCAGTTTCCAGCAATCTACCAGTTGGTTCACTTAACAAGTAAATTTCTCCCAGAAACTGAGAAGATGACAACTGCTCTCATTCTTTCTCTCATTCCCAGCCCCACCCCCACCCAAAAAAAACCCTGTCCAGTTTGCTTCTTGGTATATGATCTTCCTAGGGAGCAAAAATTGTTCTCATTTATGGAAGTGGCATTAGAAAAAAAAGAGATTGCCAAACCCAATGATGCAGCAGTGGACAGTAGACAAGACACTTCACCACACCACATGCAGAGACATCACAATAGGGATGGCATTTGATGTGTACTTTTTAAATGAAATGGCACTCTCTGACCCGAGAGAGAGAGAGAGAGAGAGAGAGAGAGAGAGAGAGAGAGAGAGAGAGAGAGAGAGAGAGAGCCATGTCTGAGTCACAAGCTCTATCTGAGATCATAATGGAATTTGAAAAAAAATGTTTGGTGAGCAGAGTTCTTTTGGAACGAAAATGAAATGTTGATTGTGGGTTTTGTTTTGTTCGAATGTGGTTGCTGACTTAAGAATAAAAAAAAGCCCCAGCAATGTGGTTGATGCTATCACATGAAATATAAAACCAAACAATTACCTTTCCATAAGAATGACAGAAATAAAACAAAAGTTCCATCTTCTAAGAATTAAATCTTTCTTTTGCACAAATAATTCCATATGTTTCTAATTGGTTTCTAAATTGTTGTAATGTGCTGTGCTGGATGACTGGGGATGCAGGCTGGAATTATATATCAGAATGCATGTCAGAGGACAGTGCCATGCTAATAACAAACCATGCAAGAAAGACTCAGAGGGGGTGGTACTCACTGCGCAAGTGAATCTGTATCTGGGCTGTACCATTTGAGACTGCCAGCCCTGAGGGGAGAGGTGCAAAATCCCTGGGATTCAGGGGGCCAGGATGATGAAAACAGAAACATCTGGTTTGTAGGAAAATTAGGAAGGGTACCAATTGGGCATCTTGGGCCAGGTCCAATGCCTGCTCTCAGTAGCCCCAAAGCTGCAGGTTCGTATGATGGAGATGCTCTGTCATACAGGGAACAATCCCTGGTCGGGCATATAGCAACGCAGCATGATTGTGTTGGCGCTACACCCTTAGCACTGACACAGGGGCATTGAGCAGCATTCCCACATCATCACGAATGCTCCAAGACTGGCACTGCAGGCATCACCGGCCTGGGAGCACCCGCGCTGCTCTGTCTCTGCGCCAAGCAGAGGCAGGCGGGAGTGGGCGGGGGTTGACATTCCTGGGTGCTGGCCCAGGGAGGGGGCAAGCCCAGGATTCAGCCATTCGGCCAAATCCAAGTCCTCATCCCCAGGCTGTGCGCCCCCTTCAGATCTGTGCCTGCTATTTAGCAAGCGCAGATCCGAGGAGCCCGTTGTGGAGGGTAGCGCCTCCCCTCATGCAAGGGCTCCAGCCTCCCCATAAGCAGCGCTGCATACAACGCAGGTCCACAGGCTTGCCTGCTCCAGCGCTCCATAGGATTGCGCCGACAATCACATTATGGGCACATTGAAAATTGGAATTGGCAAAATCTAGGCTAAAACGCCACTCTTTGAGATGCTTGTCCTCTGAGTAGTGGGAGGGAGGGAGGGGGTTGTGTATTTTAATTTGCTGAGGCATTATGTTGCTGTGACTATGCCTCTGGCACCAATTGATTGAGCTGTGGTGAAATCACAAACAGACTGCAGCTATCCGAAACTTTGGGACTGGGAGCCGATAGTGAGGATTGCTAAAGGAAGTGCACACAGTAGGCATTCTGTGGGAAACAGGAGCTTGTGGGAAGGTGAGGTAGAAGGAATGAAAAGGTGGTTGAGGAGGCAGAGGACATATAAGGAAGGATAGGCAGTGGGTGAAGAGGCAGTGGGTGAAGAGAACCTGGGAGCTCAGGAAAGGCAGGTGCTATGGGAGAGAAAGTCCTGCTTTCTGGCACAGTTAGGCCAGCAAAGTTTGGCCAGCACAAGAGACACCATAAAGCGCATTTGGACCACTCTCAGAATCAGGGAGGATGGTGCACATCTGCGTGCTGGCCTCTCTGAGTCCAAGGGTAGTCCAAACATTCTTTACAGTTGCCCTTGTGCCAGCCAAACTTTTCTGGCCTAACTGTGCTGGCCTCATTCCAGGTTAGGATTGCACTCTTAATGTGTGCACTTGACCATTGCCTTTTCATTCATAGCAGGTAGCATAATTCTGATAACATGTGATGACCTCTAACTTGGTGAGCGCCACTGCAGTGTCCACTCATTGCACATTTGGTCCAGTACCAAGTGGCTCCATGTTTTAATTAAATCCTTAGACGGCTTCCTCCTTCGGGATTGTAGGAAATATTGCAACAGAATTTCCACTGCACGTGGGCTTTCCTTTACATTCCACAAGAGAAAGAGAGCCAAGTTCTCAGTCTAAGGAAATGAACAAAATATATTTGTCTTTTGTCCGGGGGAAGTGACTCTTATCTAGGTAATCCAGCAGGAATATTCTCTGTTTCCCCCAAAATTCATTGAAAGTGCATCTGTTAGAATGTTATAAACAATTGGGACGGTTCTAACATATATCTAGCATTCCTTTCTGCTTTTCAGTGGATTAGTCAGGCAGCATTATCCAGCAGTTTGCTGATGATAAATAAATTTATGTAAATGCCACTCCTGACCAGCAATCAGAAGTCACTGAGCTGATACAAAAGTAATGTTGGCTCCCTTTTAACCATGCCTAAGTTAAAAGTGGGATTTTAACTTCGGTGCCAGCTGTGGGATCATATATGCTCTCCCCTTTGGGAAGGAAATTTCTTCTTTACAGCCTTTAACTATGGTTCCAGGATGCTTTTGAGACGAGTGATAACATGAGTTTAGAGCAAACTAGGGGCCCAATTCTGTTCAACGTTCCAGCACCGCTACAGCTGTAAAACAGCCCTGAGGTAAGGGAACATTACAATTGTTCCCTTCCATTGAGGAGGACTCCATGACTGCACTCCCACTGCAGGATGTGCCAATGGGCATGGCTGCACCAGCGCTGGAAAGTTGGATAGGATTTGGTCCTAGGATTCCTGTTTAATCAGGATTTGAAACCAGCATGAGACTGTGGTTAGCTTTGACCATGGCTTATAAGTATAAGTGCTGCAGTATCAGCTGGTTAAAGTAGGAAGGATAAATTGGATCTTGAACTGAAAGGAAGCGAGGACACAATCCCATGATTGGCTCGTAGCCTCTTATCCACAGTTTGGAAGGGCACAGAGTTGCATCTGTATCTCCCTTGGGCAGCCAGCTAGGTCGTGGACTGAACTATGAAGTATTAGGGGCTAGTTATTCCAGGCTGATCTGCTGCAGTGTTATTCAGTGGTCAATTTGCAGAATGGAAGATGCTGGGATTCCAACTTGCCCTGGAGGGCCATAGTCGTACATTGTGGTTATTGAGCCATGAGGAAATTCTCTCTGCAGATGAGGAAAGACGCTTTTTCACTCAGGAAAGGATCCAATCCGGTTAATGTAGCTCATGATGTGGTTGATGAGATCACAGATTCAGAAAAAGGCCCCATAGCTGTGGGTTGGATTTTGTGCCTGTGTTTAAGAATAGATCAAACAACATTGAAAAGTTTTATGTGTGTGTGTGTGTGTTTTGTCAGCAAGCACAACCCGAGTTGGCATTGATCTGATGCACAATTCCATCTCAGCATATGTGCCTTGCTGTAGGCCAAGAAGTCTTAGACATAACTATTTGCTGAGCAAACCTTTTGATGCAGAAAGGAGTCTCCGGAAAAGAAAACACTACAGGGGAGCTAGGAGAACACAATAGGATTCAGTTGCTGGTGGCTTGCAGTCAGATGCCTGACAGCCTCACCCTGCCAGCTGTTGCTGGCTTCTGTGATACTATGACTAATTCTTCAATAACAGTCCTGGCCAGGAATGGCAGCTTTCCCCTCAAGGAAGGCTCCTTTTGCTTCCTTGGGATGCAACCACAAAGTCTGGAATAACTTGTAGCCCCTCCTTTTGAAATAATTCTTTTCTTGCCTTTATTATGTTTTTAACAAGATAGCCTTTTGCCTTGAAGCTTCTGCGATCAGATCAAGAAGACTGTAGTCCAGAGGCAGATCTAAGGGAGGGCAAAGCTCTAAGTTTTGCACGAAGCCTTACCTTGCAGTGGAAATCACTCCTCTCCTGCACCGTTTTAGCCAATCCTCACAGGGAAAAGCAACACCTTGGCGTTGCTTACTGGCTACAGCAGCAAGGGAGAGGAGGGATTTACATGACAGAGTAAGGCTTCTTGCATCACTTATATTAGAGCTTTGCCCTCCCTGTAGATCCCCCTCTGCTGTAGTCTGAGTTTTCCAAATTTCTGATAACTTAGACCAGTTGTTCCTAAACTTTTTTGGGAAACATTTAGGGAAAAAATCTGCCTGATTTACAAACACCAAGGGGTGTGTGGCTATCATGGTGATTGTGCAGCAGTGCTTCCTCCCCACCCCCACCCCGGAGAAGCTTGTTCAACCCTTCTTGCACATAGCCTAATCTGCCCTGTCATTCTCACAAGCCACACAAAAAAAGGTCATCACTCACAATTTGAGAACCGCTGGCTTAGACACACTTTTTTCAGAATTAAAATTGGATGTATGCTTTACTATTAGGTTGCGTACTGTACTTTATTGTTAGAATGTATGTACATTCTTTGGGTATCCCTCCTGGAAATGGAAAGAGGCCATTCTACAGATATGCGGAGAAGCAACAGGTAGCTTCCTCTGAGGATAGCTGCATTGCTACATCTGAAGCAATTGCTTGCAGTGGCGTCTCTATAGGGAGGGCAGAGCTCTAAGTTTTGCAAGGAGCCTTACCCTGTCATGTAAATCCCTTGCTGCTGTAGCCAGTAAGCAATGCCAAGATGTTGCTTTACCTTGTGAGACTTGGCTAAAACAGTGCAAGAAAGGAGTGATTTCCACTGCAAGGTGAGGCACTGATTGCTTGATCCACCTATAGCAAGGGCAGAAATGCGATTGAGTAAAACCTGATTGGATGAAGGCAAAAAAGCAGACACACAGTGGGCAGCTGTTTGGTGCTCACAGGAGCTTCTAGTTATCTGATCTATTTTCACGGCACATTAGTTGCTTTATCAATTGAAAGAGGACTGTTCACCTCAAATTCTTGGTATGAAAAGAAGCCATTTTATGAATATCTACATAAAAAGAGCACATTGCTTAATTTATTAAAATCTTTCTATCCTGCCCTTCCATCCTTAAAAGGATCAATATATCTGCTCATGTAAGTGGCTGATGTACATGTTTTTTAGTAGATCTGAATGTGATTGTGTTTTGATTGTGATTTGTGTTCTGATTTTAATTTTGAGTGCTTGATATAAAACTGCCTTGGAGGGAGGTCCCATTTGGAAGTCAAAAAGCAGTATATAAATATTTTAAATAAATAAGTTCATATGAATAGCTGCCATTCACTTGTATTCATATGTGGAAGAAACAAGTGCTGTATTTGCAGACAGCACTGCGGTGACTCGTAACATTGTCACAGTCATTGGACATGACTCGTAACATTGACTGGCTAAGCCTCCACCATCACTGTGTGTAAGGTGGACCTTATATTGCCAGCACACCTTATGCATTGAGCTCTCTCTATTCATGTGTTCACACATACTTGATAATGATGGACATCAGATGGTAAATAATATTTATAAATCTAGCTGAAGAAAGTCCAGTGCCCCTAACTGTTGTCTCCTTTTTTGTATATATATATTTCAATTGTTCTGCTTTAGCCCATCAAAAAACAGTGGACTCCAACTTCAGCATAATAGCACTGGGTTGTACTTTAGCTAGAAATCGATTTCATTGGTGAACTGTTTAGAAACGCCTGTTGCACAGCAGCTTAATTTCCAGCATGTTATCAGCACTGTCAGATCAGGTTAAAGAAAAGCTCAGTTAAAACAGGGAAAATTTTGTTTTTATTTGCTTTTGGAGGGAAACATTACTGAATAATCCCAACAGGTAGCAATGAGGCCTCAGCTTTAAATCAGTAGACAAAATGTGCAGATCCATTTGTCTTACTTATCACTGATCTATTTGGGTCAGTACTCTTTGGAGTCTGGCACAGGTTTGAATCAGGCCAGATTTGTCATAGCACAGTTGATAGTCTGCTGGTTAATGTATGTCTGTATTTAATTACCCTGTATCAGTGAGGCGTGCAAAGCTTCCCACGCACTCAGTTCTGAGTTGAATGCCTGCTGCCTGCGCTGTCATCACAGGGGCTTCAGGTTCATTAGACAGCCCTGAAAAGCTGATCTTTTTTTTTTCCTTTCTGTTTAAAGTGGTTTAATATTTAGCAGAAGATTTAGCCGAGAGGGTTAATGCCTCCGTTTGCCCAAAGATAACACCTGAAGATCTCAAGGTCGTGAGCTCGGGACTGCCGGAAGTCTCTGCGAGCAGCAGACCTTGGAAACTGCGGCTGATTAAAAGCTGAGTTTCAGCTGCCTCGTGGGAGGAGGAGTGTGCTGAAATCAGCTGCATCTCTGGTGGCAGCAGGGAAGCCTCATCAGCCAGCAGATGACAGACAGGTGGCTAAAGAAAGAAGGCTAAATCCAGAAAGAAAGATCTGTAGGAGTGTTGTTCTTGGAAGATAGAACATTCTGTAAATTGTAAAAACCTTCGGGTTTGTGAGAAAGTCTGCCTATGTAAACCGCCTTGAGTTCAATCATTAGAGAAATCTAGTGATATTAAGAAAGGCGGTATATAAATAAATGTATTATTATTATTATTATTATTATTATTATTATTATTATTATTATTATTATT
>JAJKFI010000155.1:1629312-1681632 GCA_029204185.1 Lerista edwardsae | reverse complement strand
TTATTATTATTATTATTATTATTATTATTATTATTATTATTATTATTTACTACTTAAAAATGCCTGTCATTATCATGGGGCATGTGGAAAGAGGGTTCTGTATTGCACAGGACTCCCTCTGTGTGTGTGTGTGTGTGTGTGTGTGTGTGTGTGTGTGTGTGTGTGTGTGTGTTTGCACTCCTGTGCAATGCACACACATGCATGCAGTATGTGTGCAGAGATGCATTGTACCCCTGTGGGCTCTCTGCCAGTGACAACTGTAACAGCGTCTCCAGGAGTGACTGATTGTTCATACTGGAAATACTAAAGAGGGAACTCAGGGTTATCATTCTATTAGGACTAAAGCAGCTCCCAGCCCCTATACTAGTAATCCCAGCCGTTGGGCACTGAGCCTGCATAGCCATACACTAAGTTCTGTTATTTAGGCATTTTAGAGTGGGGAAGAATGCTGGCACCAGGTGACCGCCCACTTTATGGTATTAATCAATTCCAGAGACCCCATCATATTGTTAAAATGTCATAACACGAGTCCAGTATTTTTCAGTAAATCTTCCAAGGCCTTGGAAGTTGAAATTTTCATGACAGAACTAAGCTATTTCCCTCTATAAAAGGTGTTTTTTTAAACAAAACAAAACAAAACAAAACAATGGAAGCATTAGTTTCATATAGAATGCTAAATAAATAAATATTAAAACAGGATAAGAAACTTTTAACAAACTAAAAACATAAACGATAAATGCTGATGGAGTAACTTTTTTAACTACTTTTTTGTAACCAAAATGACGTTTTATAATGATACATGTAAGTTATAAATATTACACACAGCAAAGATGTTGCAAAGGCTGAGACGCTACTCAAAGTACATCTGTTCACATCAGCATTGTGGCCCTGTTGGTGGCAATCAGAATTCCATGGTAAAGTGCATACTTATTGTACAGTGAACCTTATTTTATTATGACGAGTCCACTATAAGATCATATGCTTAACCGATCATAAAGCCAGGGTCCATTGTACGTAGTGGGCTCTCATTATCTATGGGGGTTCCATTCCTGGAACTCCCGTGGGTACCAAAAATCTGTGGGTATTGAAAGCTGCTGATTTGGGACCAACCCCACCCCTGGGTCCTCAATCTGCTGATATTGTGGGCCCACCTGTAAGTATTTAGAAGAGCTGCCAAACATTTATACGAGGCTTGCAGAGGAACAAAAGCAGAAACGCATCAGTCTCTGCTCCATAAAACTTCCAGACTACATTTTGACAGTGGGAAGGCAAGAAAGAAAAAGGGGTAACAAAGATGGGAAAGGATAGCAAGTAGAGGAGAAATTATGTGCGTAAATGTGAGGCGGTGTGATAAACGTTGGCAGATATAAGTTCATCATTTAGTAATAAAAGTATGGCAAATATCTGGGAGTATCAAGACAGACTTTTCTATCTCTGTAGAATTCCTCCAGGCAAAGGGCTCCTACAGGCTCCAGTCCTGGCAGAGTCAATCACGTTTTGTGCAGGAAGTCTGTGCAGATCGAGAATGGCATGGTGGTGATGGTGTTTTGTGGAAGGTGGTAAGTGAAACACAGATGGAGCCAAGAAAGGAGCTGGTATAATGTCATTTCCCAGCTGTCTTCTCAATCCTTGCTGCCATGTTTGGTTAGGACAAAAACCAGCAAAGCGTGATCAAACAGTAATCTGATCATCTGTCCTCTCCCCTTTTGTCACTTGGGACTGGAGAGAATCTAGGCTAAAGCTAACCAATCCATGATGTCAGTGCCACAATTAGAGAGGAGCATAAGAACACATAGTTCTTCTACTTATGGTCCAGAATCAGGACTGCACTTCTGCCTGCCTCTGCAGTGCTATATCTGCTCCTTGACTCAGTAGGACAAACAGCATCAAGACATTGGGGGGGGGGGGTAGACACCAATGTACTGTACTACAATGGCACCATATTTTGCAATGCAGTTTGCCCACCATTGAACCAGGTCACAAAGAAGCTCAACCTGCCACTGCTCCTAAGATTGGGGAAGTATCAGGTACAGGAGGGCCTTCCCTATCGTCTCGAAGGGACAAGTATTGTGCACAAGAACTTTTCTGAGGGTTCTGTGCAGAGCATGGTTTAGGGGTGGTGGGGAGACACCAGCCCACAAAGTCACATCCTAAGGGATCATGAGGGTTCCATTATGTCAAGATGCAGGAGAGCCTGCATAATTTTCCGTGTTTATCCTTAATGGTTGGGACATTTAAAGGCCTGTGAGAAGAGCTGAATTCAGGAATTTGAAATACTGACACTTTGCTCACTACTGCCTCCACGCACACAATGTCTCCTGGCAGAATTGTACTCTGCAGTCTGCTTAGCCGAGGAAGCCGGGCATGAAGGCCAAGTCTCAAATTCAGCTTTTCTTAGTGTGTATTTAGGGTTGCCTTGGCACAGAGTATTTTATTTAAGGCTTAGAATAACTCTGGCTAGTTCCAGGCCTAAAATCTTTGTACTTTGTTCAATATTTGTTTTGGGTCATTCCCCTTCCCTCACTGAAATCTGTGCAACGTTCCCATTCAATCTGCGTGTTATACATAACACAGGCATGCACGTACTGATAGTTCAGTGGACCATTTAAGTGAGGAAAAGACAATTCCCATGGAAAGGATCAGGAGCAGAAAAACAGCAGGGGGAAGTAGTGCATAATCCATTCCCCACCTGCTCTTATCTTCCAATTTATTCTTCTCATCAAGCAGCTTTTCCCCTCCTTGTGGTTTTGACTGCACATTTCTGCATTTTAAAATCCTCCAGGGGGAAGAACCCCTAAAGGCAAGATTTGGGGCAGGGAATGGGAATTCCCCTCCCCTGTCACTTCTTTGCTCCCTATGCTCACCACAGGAAGCAGGTTTTTCATGTTTAAAGGATCCAGTGGGCTGCCCTGATGCATCTTTGCATGTACAATGTAGTTTGGTCCTCGGTGCCAAAACGCAAGTTCATGGAGTTTCCCTGCTTCTTGTTAAGGGCTGGCTATCAGTTTCTTTTTTTCCCCCTTGGAATTTCTCCAGCGTGATTCATGTTTTAAAATTTCCCAGGCCGGATATTACAAGCACCTGATTTCTAGTAATTGTTTCATATCCTCCTTAATTATGCCGTGGAAAAAGAAAAACGGGTCATAAGATATAACTGATTATTTGGCTTTCTTTCCTTGACAAAGATTGTGTCTTAAATCTTTCTGTTCAGTCTTGGTGAAGTGTGTTGTTGAATGTTAAACAAGAAAAATGCGAGTTTGATGATTGTTTCTGATCCTGCTTTTTTTTTCTTATCAATTAAAATGCATTAGCTAGGTTTACAAGGTTAAATTACAGCCTAATCCAATATTAAGTTCATGGTGACGGATGTCCTGATCCGCTGCCATATGTCCTAGTGCAGCATTGCAAAAACTGCACCACTGGTGTGCATTTCAGGACACCCGGCACAAATTGCCAAAGGCCCCACACATGCACCAATGGCTCACTGAGGCCACGATGGAGCAAGTAAAGTGGCAGCAGCGTGGGTTGTGGGCAGTTCAAAGGAGAATCAGAGCAGGGTGGGCAGGAGGGGAATGGATTTCAGCAGCAGTCATACATGCCAGGATCCTATCCCCCTTTTTCTGGCCTAGCGTGTGCCCTGAGGCTCCTCAGACACCAGCTAAACAGCTGACAAAGCTCTAAAAGAGACCCATTGATGGTCAGGCAGCTTACAGGGAGATAAGTAAAAATATTTTACATACCTTTCCCAGGCTGTCTAGTCACTCCCCCACTGCTACCACTATAGGTTGCAACACATGGGCACCGCTGCATTTCATAGGCTGGTGGGGGATAGGATTGGGATACTCCCTGTTTCAGTAACCCTCACCTGTTCATAACAATTTGAGGCTGCAAGTTACATCCCCTGTTCTTGCTGAACTTAGATTAAATTAATAAGCACAATTTTATGAAAAAAAGCATTTTAAAATCAGAAAAGAGAGCAAAGGATAACAACAATAATCACAAATTGGTTGCATTATAGTGTAATCTTCGACAGCTTGAAATAGGCTCTGATCATCCTTTGGTCCAAAACACTGTCTTGGTTGCGCTCCCCATGGCCTTGTAATCCCCAAAGCCAGACTCCCAAGTAATTGAGCTGAGATTCCTCGGTCATTCCAAGGGGCATCTTAAAGAATAGCAATAACTATCATGACAGAAAGTGCCCCAGTTCTTCCTCTGATGTGCAGCTGATCCATAGGAATTCTGGTCCAAGCAGTGCTGTCAGAATCCATCATGTTAGTACTGTGCTTGCAGCACAACTTATGAAGGGGAAAGTGTGCTTTCACTTTTCAAGAAATGTTTTTCCCTTCTTTATTATTAGATAAAATTCATTACATTAATTGAATACTGTAAAGGTATAGCAATAGTTTTATGCCTAGACGGTGTAGCCCTATGTGGACATAATCTTCACCATATGTTCTTCTTGACCATTGTTAAGCACTACATCTCAATACTTAAACCATGATTAAGAATTGCCCACAAGCCAGAAAATGAGAATATGGCTTGAAAAGAGTTTGCAGCATTAGTTTTCCACCGAGCAAAACTAGTTAGACTGCAGAGAAATTCTTTCTTCTTATGTTGTGACAAGCATGTCCTGCTGCTGTCTTCCTAACTACAGCACCTAGGAGCAGATCTTAACAAGGTCAACCATTATTTTGCTGTATGTGTAGGCCAGGATTAAAATACTGTATGTAGGACAGAGTTATGGCTACAAGCCATGGTTAGGACTAACCATTATTAAGTGCAAGCTGGGTCTTTTCTATGTTTGAAAATCTCTTTGTGTTAGGGAAGACTTGTCACCTAGGTATTAAGAGTTTGTTTTTTCCTATATGAATTCATTGATAGCCTGTACAGATAATTTAAGGCAGGTCACTGGCAATTCTTTTCCCAGGACAGAAGCTGAAATTCATGTGTACAGTTACCCAAGCAACTGACAGTTTGAGGCAGGCCTTTAGGAATTTGAAGTATGTATTCAGACCTACTGTAGTTTGTATGCCTGCACAAACACATACACATATTGCCCCAGTCAAAGCAACAGGTACCATACAAAACTGATTTCATATGTGATATGAAACATAGCATGGGTTGGTGACTGTGAGCAGAGGCAGATCTAAGGGAGGGCAAAGCTCTAAGTGTTGCAAGAAGCCTTACCCTGTCATGTAAATCCCTCCTCTCCCTTGCTGCTGTAGCCAGTAAGCAACGCCAAGATGTTGCTTTTTCCTGTGAGGATTGGCTAGAACAGTGCAGGAGAGGAGTGTTTTCCACTGCAAGGTAAGGCTTCTTGCAAAACTTACAGATTTGCCCTCCCTTAGATCTGCCTCTGACTGTGAGAAGAGATTGCAATAGCAACGTAAGATGGCTTGTCTGCCAGAAACTGGGTATAAATGTCATATACCTGATACCAGATTTCATATAAGGCAGTCTGGATCTTAGGTATTATATAGCATTTCAAAGATTATGAGTAGATTTGGGTAATAATGTAATTAGAACACATAACACTGCTTTTTGCACTTCTTATTTTTGTAAAAAAAAAACCTGCCCAAAATCTGCAAAAAAAAAAAAAAATACTATTAGAGAATAGTTTCTACATCTCTACATATTCTCTTGAATGCATCTTCTGACACTATACTGTATATACCACCTATGTCACCTATATAGTACACTTTTAAAGTGATTATAATTTATAAAAATGCGCCTTTGGAATAAAAACATATAACACCGCTTCTATATTCCTAACTTTGGAAAGCATTGAAATCTGTGAAAAAATAAAACTGTTTTCACCCACCTCTAATTATGAACTGTTCTACCTGTGAAAATTACAGAAACTACATAATTTAAATCTCAGGAGAAATACATACAGTTTAAACATTGGAGGCAAATTGGAATTTATAGAATTAGGGATTTATCTGAATCTGGAAAACCACTCACAATTGAACAATTAGAAGTGAAAACAAGTCATGTAAGAACTAATTGGTTACAGATAAAAGAAGTACGGAATTTTGTGATGCAATTATATAAAAAATCAGGTCCTCTGAGACCATTAACGGATTTTGAACAATATTGCATAGAAAAAAAATAAAAAAATAGAAAAAGATTAACCTCATTAATATATAAATGTATATTATTGAGAGAATATGGAAAGGGTATGGAAACTAAATAAAAATAGTATGGGAAATCTGGCAGCCTGTGTTAGTATATGGGAAAGAGTTAAATGAGAAGGAAAATGTTATAGATAATAATCTAGACTATTTTTGGTCTGTAATTTTTTAGATGGAGATTGGGCAAAAGAACCATTGTAAATTTGTAAAATGGATAAATAGCTGGGTAAAGACAATTATAATAGATACGCTATGATATGGTTCAATATGTGATATATGCTTGTAATGTTAAGGATTGTCAAATAAAATAAAATTTATTTAAAAACTTAAAAAAATAAGATAAAAATTACAGAGACTACATTAAACTGCTGTGCTGGGGCAGTTCTGGAGCACTCAGTAATAATGTCATCATCGCCAAGCTCCAGAGTGCCATAAAGGAAATTGCATGGGGCTCCAAATCTAGTGTCCTAGAAAATCCTGTCTGTTTTTTGCTTAAGAGAAAAAAAAAAGAACATTTGGGCACCTTTTAGCATCTTACTGTCTGCTTCTATGTTGTCATTGCTGGTTTGATGTTAGCATTCACCCTCCATTTAGCATAACCCACTTTCTTTGTGTGCAGCTATAAACAGGCAAATGAACCCAATTATTTTCTCCTTCCTACAGAATTCCAGAGGCAAGATAGCATGAAGCCCCAGCAGAAAGACATCCAGCTGTACGACACGCCTTACGAACCTGAAGGCAACGGTGTGGAGTCAGATTCGGAAAGTGTAGTGAGTCAGCGCTTGAGAGAGAGCAAGTTGCCACAGGATGATGACAGGCCTGCCGATGAGTATGACCAGCCGTGGGAATGGAATAAGGTCACCATTCCAGCCTTGGCAGGTAAGACCCTCTGCAGTGAATAATCAGTGATCCATTCTGAGTCTGGAGAGAGACATTAAAGCTTCTGAAAACATGGTAAAGGAATTTAGTGGTTTCCCTAGCAGAACTAATTGTACGATACTGTTGGGACTCTGAGCTATGATAACTCAATAGATATTCCGTATGCAGAAACAGTGTGCCACTAAATACTGGGCAGTGGGCTACATTCAGAACAGGAGCATGTGTTGTCCAGTCCAGGATCCCTAAATGGCTTTTGGGAGTGTAGATGGTGAGAGATATTGCATTGTGTTGGCCAGGCATCTAGTCAGGCAGGGCCTAGCCAAGCCAGAGGCAACAGTCTATGTGAAAATCACAGGGGCCAATGTTTATACCCTTATTCCCTGAAAAGAGGTCTCTGAAGTTTGCACACAGTCCCAGTAGCTCCTTTCACTAGGTCCCAACTTTAGACCATGAGCTCCTGGTTTAAGCCCCCAAGTTCCTGATAAGGATAAATAATATAGGGTGGTCAGGCACTTTTATGTCTTGCTTGGGCACTTACCTGAACTATTTGGCTGGCTGGTTTTGGCAGAAAATGGACCTCTGACCCAGCAGCTTGTTTATTCTTTTTTTATAGAACCCGGCAGGCGTTATTAAGAATCAAGCCCAACCCTACAAGCATATCCTTGCCCCAGATTCTAGTTCATGCTATAACAGAAAAACAGTTCCCAGGAACTGGCTCTGATACGAGACTGCTCAGTCAAATAATCATCAAACTGTTGATAGGTTTAAATTGATAACTTAATGGACCACAAGCTGTGTAGGCTTGTGCCTGCATGAAGCTAATCCTGTTGATCTCCTACCATCAGCGGTGTGATGGGTCTTCATTGACTCTCTGTTCCTCTGGCAATTAGCCAACAATAGAAACAAGGTGAGATGGTAATAGGCTATTGTGTCCTGGCACTTGCATACGATGTCACTTCAACATCACATGTGAAATCCAGAGACTCATGGGGAAAAGATTAAAGATTGAAGTCATAATAGTCTGTATTTTCTAAATACTAGTTCTGTTTTGTGATGCGGTCACTAATTTTAATTGCTGTGAAGGATTAGGTGTGATATAAGGTACTTTCAACAAATAGCAGTAGGGAATGAACTTCTGTTAAACAAGATCTAAAGTGTTGAATTGTTGATATAGCATTCCAACCAGACATGTCATGTAGCGGATACGCGGGGGTATGTGAGTACCCGTTCCTAGGATTAGGGCTGGCCCCGCCCATTCGCCCGCCCACTTGTTGACTCAGTCGGTGCTCCGCTCCGCCCCCTGCAACATTTGAATTGCCTGCACGTTTGAGTTGCCTGCACGTTCTCAGAGCCAAGCAGGCAGGCAGGGAGGCAGCAGAGCGAGGGAGACCGATGGCAGCAGCAGCATGAGCAGGTAGGCTGCCTGGGGCTCCCTCCCGAGGAGGTGCGGCGGTTCCTGGGGGGGGGAATCGGTAGCCTGTGCAGCCTACCGAGGAGGTGCGGCGGTTCCTGGGGGCGGTTCCTGGGTTCCGGCTATGACCTCACTTCCAGTGGGCGGGCCCCGACACAAGTGCCAATCAAAAGTGAGTAGCTGTTGCTAAATCATTTAGATGCCATTACTAATTCCAACCATTTGTTGTTCTCATGTTAGCTATGTAAGCCAGCCATGCAGGCTCCAGATGCCAGGTGGTCAAGCTGTTTGGCTATATAATAAAAATTCCATGGATACAGAAATCCACAGGTTTCAGAGCCCACTTAAAACCTCCAGAGACTCAGGGAGCTGAGTGGCCTTGCCTCTGGAGGCTCTTTTGAGCCCTGTAGAGGCTGTGCACATCCACCTGTGGCCTCTGCAGGTCTCAGAATGACTGTAAGAATGAAAAAAAGCCACTTCGGGTTTTTCAACAAAACCAGAAGTGACATTTATACGCCCTTCAAAGGCATTCTGAGGCCCGGAAAAGCCCTGGACGGACCCAAATCCGCTAATATTACGGGCCCACTCTACATGCGCAGCCATTCACAGGGTCTTGTAGCACTCTAAAGGTCTTCACAAAGATCTTTAAAGGTGAAGGTCTTCACAAAACTCAGCTTTGCTGTGCATGGGACTGATTGATTCCCACAGCTCTACTAACCATGCACAGCCAGGAACAGAAGCAGGTATTAATATAGGGGCTTGGACCACTTAGTGCTTACCGGGAAGAGCAATAAGGATCACAGGCACTGCTGTCATCACTAGGCAAGAAGAGCCAAAGTGGAGGATGCAGGAGGCTGAGCTGGCCCGCCTTTTCTGCTCTGTGTTCCTCTGTCCTGGAATGGCCAGAAGTGTATGTGCGTTGGTGATATTTTTTCCAAAATTTCTTGACTAAAATAGCAAATTGTGGTGTTATGTGTTTTTATTGTACATTTAAATTTTAGATGCTTTAAAAGTGTGCTAGATAGGTGATATAGTGGCGGCAGATGCAGCCACACCACAGTATTATTTCTAATTGGAAAAGGAATCTATTTTAATTTCTGGAGAAAATCTTAAACACCAAAATGTAGTGTTTTGTCTTTTTATTCAACTATTTTAACCCCCAAAGGCTGGTTTGTGTTTTACTACTACTACTACTCCTACTACTACTCCTACTACTATTACTACTCATCATCATCATCATCATCATCATCATCATTATCGTATTTATATACCACCTTTCTCAGGTCATTAGATTACTCCTCTGACTTTAACTCAAGGCGGTTTACATAGGCAGGCTTTATTCATAAACACAAGGTTTTTTACAAATTACAAGGAAGTTCTATCTTTCAAGAACATACAACATACAGATGGCACTTTCATGGTGTAGTCTTCTTTGTGGCCACACAATTTGCCTTCCTGCTGGCTGATAAGCAGCTTCTGCTCCCACCAAGAAGCGGCTGGCCCAGCACACTCCCCTCTCACAGGCAGCTGTAGCTCAGCTCTAATCAGTCGCAGTTTACAAGGTCTGCCGCTCACAGAGACTTCCGGTGATCCCGAACTGGCGACCTTTGGATGTTATCTTCAGGCAAACGGAGGCTTTAACCCTCTCGACTACAACTAAACCTCCTGCCCTCCTTAATGCGGTGTTCAACAAAAAAAAACACCCATCCCTACCCATAAACCTGACAACATATGCTCCAGTGGAAGTGGTGGAAGAAGCATGAGAAGCTAACAATCTTCTCAAAGCAGCAGTTCTTCCTGGATTTAAGACAGAATGAGACACCAACAAAGGGATGTGATGCTCATGTTGCCCAAGGTTATTGGTGTTCTGTGGAGGAATAGATGCTTTTGTTGCCCAAGGGTATTGGTGTTCTGCGCAGGAGATGTTACCCCATTTCCTTTCCCTGAAAACAAATGTTGCTATTACTCATAACTCTGCGGAACTAGGTGCTGGAATGATTCCTTATCACTAATTGAATTCCTGGCATAAGGGTAATGAGGTTGTTGCTTTTGCGAAGAAGTTTCCTAACCAAGGCCATTCTGGGCCAAGGTTTGTATTGTGACATTGTACTTAAATTAAGTTCCAATCAACAGGGAGAACCATGTATTTTACAAACTGTTCCTGTGCATGCCATTATGTAATTTTTATCCCACGTGAAACTGCAGTAGTGAAGATAAAGAGCAGTATACATCAATTTTATACCTTTTTCTCTGTCTGTGTTAATACATTTGGTGGGTTTCCTACTTAATTGAAAATCCTAATTAACAGTTTTATTATACCCAATATATTCTGTGTACACGTGTGCGAGTGTTTGCGCATGCACATGCACACACACAGACACACGCACAGAGAGAGAGAGAGAGAGAGAGAGAGAGAGAGAGAGAGAGAGAGAGAGAGAGAGAATTAGAAACCAGTAATCTGGTATCTAATACTCAGGGTGATTGCCATTGGGAGGCAGCTGCCGCTCTCCTTCCCTGAGTTTTCAACATAGTACTTTTTTCTAGTCTTTTTTCTTGCAGAGATGTAAAATATGCAGGCAGCATCCTCCCCAGTTGCTCAGAAGCAAATGTATTCCCAACTATTCACCACCCTTATCAAGGTGTTCAGTACAATACGACGATTGGCAAGCAGCTGGCACTTATTTTTTTTAATATTATTAAAAACATGCTATTTAATAACAAATTCTTACTTTTTAAAGAGCTTGTATCTGAAACATATTTTGATTACTTGTATTTAAGTTATTGCTGTTTCATGTTGAATTATGATTCTTGCCCACAATACTTCTAGCCAAGGCACTGCTGACTCTGTTATAAAGCAAATAAATTTCTGCATCCGACACCTGCAACCAACAAAAATCTCTCTTTCAAATTTGTTGGCATCAACATCAAATGCGTGAAATGCTGGCGCATTTGGGCTGTGTTCTGATCCTAAGATTCTGCTGTTTCTGATCCTGGATTTAGCAATCCAGGGCAGGGCAAAGACCATGAGACCGATTGTGTGCACGGTTTCAAGCTACCATACATATACCCCCAAGTCCTCTGCTCCTCACATAGTCTATATATGTGAGGAGCAGAGGACTTGGGGGTAATTATATGGTAGCTTGAAACTGTGTGCACAATCAGGAAGACTAGGCTTGTGAGAGAATAGGATCTCATGCAAAAGGTAATGCTTATTCAGTAATGGCATCAGGCCAAACAATGACTTGAACTTCCTAATATGCAAAGGGAAAACCATGCTTTAAACCTGACTGCTGCCTCTTCTGACTTCACTCCTCCTCTGTTCTGCCAATCAGACTCTTTACCTAAAGTAGCCTCCAAGGCTAAAACAACAGCCATAAGGATGTCTTTGTCAAGTCAGATATTGTGCCAAGCTACAGTCAGCAAGAGCCACAATTTGCAAACACACTTCAGACCAGGATTTGAGAGGATGTCATTGAATTCCACCCTGTCTAACACAATCCTATGCATGGCTACTCAGAAGACCTATTGTGGTCAGTGGGGTTTACTCCCAGGAGAGTGTGTATGGGATTGTATCCTAAGGGTACAATCCTAACCAACTTTCCAGCACCAGGATAAGGGCCATGCAGCTCTGAGGTAAAGGGCAAACATTCCCTTACCTTGAGAAGGCCACCGTGACTGCCCCCTAACTGCAGGATGCAGCACATGCATTGCCACAATGGCACATTGGCACAAATATGTCAACGATCGAAGGTTGGTTAGGATTGTATCCTAACTCAAAGTTTGGTTTACCTCTGCTTGCTCACTACGAGAGGAAAAAATGTATTGAATGCATCCCCAAGATGCTCTTCACTTGAAGATCAACTTAAAACTACCTTTGATCAGAATAAAGGTCTTTTTTGATACTAAAGTCAATGGGACTTTTATTCTTCTACTGTACAATTGCACCAACTTTTGTACTCTGGCTGTATTGTTTGACACTCATAGCATAATTCTGTACACATTTACCTGGGAGTATGGCATGCCCCATTGAGCTCAATGAGCTTTATATCTGAGAAGGCATACATAGGATTGTGCTGTTGTTTTCTTAAAGCCAGTTTCATATTAAAATGGTAGATTTTAATATGAAACTGGCACAAAGCTTACTTTCGTACTCTCAGGAAACTGTGTGTTGTATAGGAGTGCAGCCTAAATGCATTAAATGGATTGTTCCCATCTACTACAGCTAATGATATGTACCTGTGTAGGCCTCTAGCTGGGTTCACTATACCAGCATTAAATCATGTACATTGGACAGAACAAGGGAGAGATTGTTGTTTGTTCATGAAAGATCAAGAGGCCTTTTTAACTGTTTACATTTGTGTAGTAGAAGAATTATTTATTTCCATTACATTCCTGGACAGAGGACTGCCACTAGTTTTGCACAAACAGATGAGGCACGTTACTCTTGCCAGCAAACTTTAGACGTTGTATGGGAAGACAAGCTCAGCAACCATTGTGAATTATTGTTCCCTTGTGCAATGCCAAGAATGACGCACACGTACAGTTTTTGCTGCTTCAGTGGCTGTGATGAGCAGACACGTTTATCTGTCCAAGTGACTGGTGGGTCTGGTTTTCAAGTAAGGAGGAGATATGAAAATATATACCCCCAGATACTGGGGACAAGCAGGAAAATGCTGTTAGCCTGTGCTTGTGAGCTTCCCAAGGGCCTCTGGTTA
The DNA here is from genome assembly GCA_029204185.1 of Lerista edwardsae. Taxonomy (NCBI): domain Eukaryota; kingdom Metazoa; phylum Chordata; class Lepidosauria; order Squamata; family Scincidae; genus Lerista; species Lerista edwardsae. The sequence goes on along the minus strand of JAJKFI010000155.1, from coordinate 1,668,493 downwards.
GCAAATGGAATGCTGGGCTAGATCCTGAGCCAGCTTAAGCCTTACATACTTGATGATTTGTGGGATCACAATGGGAGCTTTCTTCCCTGAGCCACTTTCTATCTCTTGAAAACCACAGATATCTGTTGAGCTCTGGTTACAAACTCATAAACAACATCCTCCTGCAGTGCTATGAAGCACTTCCTATATGCAGCTTAGGATCAATACTTTCCCTTACTCCTACTTCATTTTTCATCCTTGCAAAACCTCTCCGTGCACCCTGCCCTATTACCTACTCCTTCCTGCTCCGACTGCCTTCTTGGTGTTGACCTGGGCTTGGCTCATAACACAGCTACACGACATCATCCTTCAGTTTGAAATGTTGGCCTGCTTCCTTTACTTGGAGAGATATACTTGAGCAGTACTGTCTGCCTTGTGGCTTCATCAACAGAGGCCCTGATTAATTAGCAGACCCTTAAGGATGTTAATATATGGGGGAACCTTTGGGGGTCAAAAGCAGGGTAGAAACTGAGAAATACTGTATATATGTTTATAAGGGTGCAATCCTAACCTGGAGTTAGGTTCAGCATAGTTAGGGCAGCAAAGTTTGGCTAGCACAAGGGCCACCGTAAAGTGCATTTGGACCACTCTCGGAGTCAGGGAGGATTGCGCACATCTGTGTGTTGGTCTCTCTGAGAGTGGTCCAAACCTACTTTACTTGTATGTAAAGTTCCCTTGTGCCAACCAAACATTGCTGGACTAACTGTGTCGGCTTAACTCCAGGTTAGGATTGTGCCCTAATATAAGTTAAAAAAAATGCCTTAAAATTGACCCTGAAAACATGGGCTGGCCTATACACAGGTCAATACAGTAAATAAAGCTTCTAAGAACAGCTGCTTGGTGAAGTGGGGGGACGACTGGGCTGGGAACCAGTATGCAAGGGGGTGGGGGAGCAATTTTTCTTACAAGTAATTGTTCTGATGTAGCAACATACAGCAAACGAAAAGCGTAGCCATTTTTCCTTCTTCTCTAAGCAGGAAGAGAGGTGAAAGGTGTTTATGGGAATTGTAGTGTTTATGAGGCCTGCTGCCATGAAAGTACTATATTTTTTTTCCTCATAAAGCCTACAACTCGCATAGGCACCTTCATTTCCCTGTTGGGAGGAGAAGGGGAAATGGCTCCGTTATTTTTTCTTTTTGGCTTTCTGTTGCTTCCTCACAACTACTACTTACTGGTAAATCATTTTCAAAGAATTTCACACACCCTTAAGTTTTACCTTTGACTTATCCATGAACCACAGCAAATGTCTGGCTTTAACCGTGCCAACTTATCCATGAGATAGACTTATACTCATAGCAAGTGGATAATCTGTCCTGGGGTATTTCTCAGAATTGAGAGGGTGGTCCAGAATTCTGTTTGGAAATTCCCAATGCCTTATACATTGAAAGTGGTGCAAGGAAAGGCAAGATGTGAGTTCCATCATATTTCAGTATTGTCTGGTTTCTGGTCAAGTTGTGGACACCACTATTGGGACCTCCCAGTCTCCTGTCCATTCCTGTGAGCTTTTCTGCCACCACCATCTCATCACCTGCCTTAGAGTAGATCATTCTCCTTTATTAGGGGAGGATATTATGAAATGGCTGCAGTGAGCTGATATTTATGATCTCCTAAGCTACTGTCAAATCCATGCCTTTTAGGCCCAGGTAATTCTGGTAGCCTGGTAGTGGCTACATCATATACACCCCTATGGACAACTCAGAGGTCTTTTGTCCCCAGAGCTCCTTAGATGTATAGACTGCATTGGTGTGCCTGAGCTTTGTGTAAGCATGAACCATCTAACGAATCCTTGTCTTAAGGACACGCGCAAGGTGATAGCAGCAAATCTGTATGTCTAAATCTTGATCAGTCAGAACCATGTAGCAAGCAAGAGGTTGAGGGTCCCATTTTAACAGAAAAGGGAGAGTATGGGGTAAGCAGTGCAGAAACCCTGAGACCCTGCAGCCCCTCTCCCTAAGCACCATCCTGTCTGGTTTGCCTTCACCCTGTAAACTTAGTGCCAGTCTCCTGAATCCAAAAGTAGACAAATGACTCTGGCTCCTCCTAATTTCCTATTCAAAATATGTCTATAAAAAGAAACTCAAAAGCTTTAGCATAGAAAATAAGGAAAGCGTAAAAAGAAAGGCTCTATCTGTACTTTTTACTGCGAGCTACAGCAACTGCTGTGTCTGGCTAGGACACTCCTTGCTACTTCAATTTGGGTGTTCCTCTCCTTCCTTGCACCTCTCTGCTTATCTTGCTGTACATATGAGTGAGTGCCTGGAGCCGGAGATGCTGCATTTATTTGAGCTATCCTTTGATCCTGGAAAGACCATAATCATTCACTTGGGAGGAGCATGGGGGAAGCATATGCAAATAGCCTTCTGCAAAGTTCCAAAGATGGTGTCTTCATAATAGAAAGCCCAGCTTTTCCCCTCTTGGTGGAAGCAAGCCAGATGCTGACACACCACTTCCCTTGCAAGTCTTTTGTCAGGTGAGTCTGAGAAATGGAAAGTGAGTCTTTTGAAATGATAATTAGCCACCTCCGGCTGGAATCCTGTGTGCAGTTACCTGGAAGGAAGTCCTGTTGAACTCAACTTGCTGAACTCTGTGGGACTTCAGAATAAACAGTCACAAAATCGGGCTATCCATAATTGTAAACTGCCCAATTCATCTAGCCACACTCATCCTCCTTGCCCTCACCATGAAATCTTGAGGCCCTGGGGCTCCCTTGATTCCTCTCAACATATTGATTTAACTGTTAATATTAATAATAAAATGCAATGTTTCCATGTAGAAGACAGGAATTAACAATATAGGAGTCTTGCAATAACAACAATTCCCATAGGATGTCTATTTTATATTTATTTATCATTTCATAAATCCTACCTTTTGCAGTAGCAACAAGGGGATTAATAACTATAATCACAATTAAAAATTCAAAATGCACAAAAAATAACACAAAAACCAAAGAATGACCATAAAATGCCAAAGCGTAGCACTAAAACAACATCCACAGAGGCCCTCGCTAGTCACCCGTCTGGCAAGACAGGTAGGGTTTGTTTGTTTTTTAAAGCTTTCTTGAAGTCCAGCAGGGAGGGGGAGATCAGAAACCCCTTGTGGCAGGAAGTTCCAAAGCAGTGGTGTCCCCATAATAAGGAAAGCATAAAAAGAAAAGCTTTATCTATGCTTTTTACTGCAAGCTACAGCAACTGCTGTGTCTGGCTAGGACACTCCTTGCTACTTCAATTTGGGTGTTCCTCTCCTTCCTTGCACCTCTCTGTGTCTCCGGAGAGCCAGATAAGGCCCTTGGAAGCTCTTCATCCGGCCCTCAGGCTTTCTCAGCGCCACCATCAGCTGCTGAGCTGTGCTGAGATGTCACTGCTGAAAGGGCAGCCCACAGGATAATTGGGCTCTCCAATATTTTGAAAATACAATCAAGATTTACGTATTTTCTCTTTTGTCAGTGAGTTCCAACATGGGAAAAAAAGTGCTTATTTTTGTTATCAATCAATCACTAGTATTTATATACGGCTTTTCAACACAAAGTTCACAAAGCGGTTTACAGGCAAATAATAACATTAAAGTTAAATGGCTCCCTGTCCCAAAGGGCTCACAATCTAGAAGAATGGAGAACACCACCAGCAACAGCCACGAGAAAGACACTGTGCTGGGGTGAAGAGGGACAATTGCTCTCCCCCTGCTAAATATAAGAGGTCACCACTTGAAAAAGTGCCTCTTGCCCAGTTAGCAGGGGTTATGACTTAATGACATCAGTTCCTGCTTTATGACATCATTTCCGGCCCTCAGCAGGCATCATGAATGCTATCCAGCCTGCTGTATGGAATGAATTTGACACCGTTGCTCTAGAGCAGGGGGTTCACCATGTGTCCTGCCCTGGTGCAAGCAAGTTGTGCTTCAGCAAATGATGGCACACGGGGTCAGGGCCCATCCAGAAGATCTCAGTGGAATTCCACATTGAAATCTAAGAACAGTCATAGGCAACAAATGTTCATTTGAAAGCCCTTTGTTCCTTCATAAGCATTTACAAATCTTTACTTTTACAGCTTTCATCATACAAAAAGCTTTTTAAAAAAAAAACAAATCTGAAACAACTGGTGTTGGTGCCCAACAGTTGGGCAACAATTTTTTTTTTTTTTAGGTCTGCTCCGCTTTGTGGATTGATTGCATTTCTTGTTCAAATATATTATTACGCTAAGAACTGCACGGTAAACATGTTTCAACTTCTTTGAAGTTATTAGTTTTGATTGTTTTCCAAATTTGAGGAATGCCTGAGCTGCTGCTTCCCACACAGGTGTGGTGATTATGTGCAATCTTAGAGACTGGGTTGGGTTTTTCGTTTGGAGGCAGGGTATGGAGCGCTAAAACAATGGCTCAGTTGTCTGTCTGACACTTGAAGCGGCATCTGAATGTTTAATGTATGGGTTTTACAATAGCAAAACACCTCCAGCTGGAGGGCAGGTTTGCATGCCGCAAAAACCTTCTTGCACTGTGAATAACAAAATATATGAAATCGGCCTCAGAGTTAAGTACTCGTTGTGAAGAGCATGTGGAAAGCTAGCAAATATTTTTTTGTAACCCATTGTTTCGTTTTAAAATAAATAAATCATAGGTGGGCAGTTTATTGCATGAGTACAGCACAGTAGCACCAGCAGTGGGTATACATGGCAACAGCAAACAGGAGCAGGAGAGCCCCTGTGTATCCAGCAGAGCTGCATGGGGAATTATTAGAAAAATCAATGTTCCCCTTAAGAAGAACACAGGAAAAGTACTGCCTCTTCCCAGGAAAAGGTGGCTAGGGCAAAGTAAAACAGCCCCCTGATCTTTAGACTAGGTAGGGATTAGTGCCAGTGGCGTACCTAGAGGGGGGTCACAGCATGAGGTTTTGCAAGCAGCTGCACCCCACCCCTTCTTTGGAGCTATTTGGAGCCAACATAGCCTCTGTTTTGCTCTAGCCGCTGGGAATGGCTCCGAAGAGGAGGGGGGGTGGCTGCTTGCAAAACCTAGTGAGCCCCCTCTAGCTACGCCTCTGATTAGTGTTATGCAGAAAATAAGGACTACCCCCTTTTAAAAAATAAGCTGGGAGAGAAAAGAGAGTTTCCAATCAAAATAAGTCAAGGTTTACTGTAAAATCATCACAAACCCCCTCCCCCCTGCCCTATTCAAAGCATATGGGTTGTAGCCCTAATGGGGAAGCCGTGGCCAATAGCCCAATAACCAGTAGGTTAAGGGAGCCGCCAGTTGAAGACGTTTGGGAACCAGTGTCCTAAGCCAAGATGGGGAAGACAGGGAGCGACAGAGGGAAGAGTCACTGGAGAGGAAGCAAAGAAGTGTGAAGCACAATAGTTACCATTCCTGAAGACAGGTTGCCAGGCCTTGGTGTTGGGTTCCATGCAGTGGTTTGGAGGCCTAAGGACACAGGTATATCCCACCTGACTGGCTGAATTGCCCCAGTATTTACTGGACCTGAAATGCTGCTTGTGTGCAACTCTGGGGGGTGATGTTTTTATCCTCTTACTGAGCGCATCGTTAGGTGTCTGCAGAGCTCCCCTCACCCCCTGGAGGCTGGCGCTGGCTTCTAGTCAGTAAAGAGGGGCCCCTCTTTCCCCAGCAGCAGCGCAGTCCTGGGGATCGTGCTGCTGACGATGCCCTGCCCCCGCCCCTTAAGGGGCTAGTGCAGAGTGCTCCGTAGCTGGTGGGTCACACGCACCCCTCCATTTTGGAAACCATTGATATAATCCATTGATGTATATTATGCAGGGACTTCAGGGAAATGGTCCAGACCGCAGTGTTGAAGACTGTTGATATTGACAGGCAGCTGTACTACTTGGCATGAACTTAAAGGCATTTGAGATATTGTCCATTGCTCATAGATTGAGTGAGTACAAGGAAATAGATACCAAAGAATAAAAGAAAGGCATCACGTGCAGGGACTTGCAGTGTGGGGGTGGCAGGTGAGGCAGAACCACCCCACCGGCATCCTTCGAAAAGTGCTGCTGCTGCTGTGGCTATGAACACCCAAGTACTCACAAACCACATTCTCCAGCCGCTGTTCAGAACACATGGGATGTGAGTCCTTGCACACGCCACATGGTGGCAGCACTTTTCAAAGGACTCCATGCGGAGGGGTAGTTCTGCCTCATCTGCCACCCCCTGCACTGCACATCCTTGAGCACTTGTAACACATGAGCCTGAGGATGGCCCAGAGTTGTGCCTGCACAACTTCCTGTGCCTTCAGCACTGCACAGACCACCTATTCCTGGGTTAATTGGACAGAGGGGAAAAACATGAGGCAGGGGCAGGGAAAGGCAGCACATATATAACTGCAGTGGCATTGCCTCATATTGGGAACTAAAATGGTGCAGGATAAATAATTGTTTCCTAAAAAGTAACTTGAAGCAAACATTTTTTGAAGGAAGTGTGCTCTTCCTTTTTGAAGCAGCTGTCATAGCTCAGTGGTAGCAACTGCTCTGTGCCATGTTTTAATTTCTAGCATCCCTGGTGAAAGGTTTGTGGGTAGCAGATGCCTGCAAAGTTTTCCCTTGCTTGAGACTGAGATAGGCCTGTGATCTGATTTGGTGCAAAAAGCATTTCTAGGTTCCCAGCTGTGGTCAGCTGAATGACTTAAAGGAGAAATGGTAATTCTCTCCCATCTCTTCATCAGGTGCAACTGCAGCATTCACAGCCCAATCCTAAGCTGCCCAGTGCCCACAGGTCCAGCAGTACCAAAATGGTGACTGCTGGATCCTAATGGCTCCAGGACACTGCTGGTGGTCTCCTCGGGGTAAGGGAGGGTTTGCTCCCTTACCCCTGATAACACAAGTCTGGCACCAGTGGGTCTCCTCAGCTCTGCTCCTGCTATTAAGCTGTCTGTTGAGCTGTCTGACCTGGGAGGTATGGCAGCAGAGGCCATATCAGGCCTGCCCCCTCCCATGCCCATTCTGCCCACCCACCGCCCGAGAAGGCTTACCTCTGGGAGGTGGTGGAGGAGCACTGGCCAGTCATCCTCACGATGCTAAGGGCCTGTGCTGGTGCCCCCTTCTCACCAGATGCCATGAACATCCTTTACGGCATGTTCACAACAACCAGCAGTGGCCGTACACAAGTACCCCCAGTGCTGAAGAGCTCAGGGTTGAACTCATTGGGCTCCTAGTCACTCCTAGTGTGTGTGTGAAGTTTATTTAAAAAAATTACATGCTGAAATCACAGATAATGACTTAGAAGTTACCAAGGGTAACACTAACAACAACTTGTCTTTTTATTCAAGGATTCTCTCCAAAAACTATGGGGGTAAATCCAGAACAGTGTTTCTGAACTCAGGGTTGAACTGATTGGGCTTCTAGTCACTCCTAGTGCTCCAGAGGAGTCAGTCTGTTGCATCTCTGAATTAGCCAACTGCTCTGAGTTAGGACAGTAGCTCAGAACAGTAATCCCAAGAAATCATGCAGAAACAGAATGTGTTTGTTCTTTCAAAATAAACCATAGGAATATAAAGTGAAATGTGCCTTCAGTTTTAATTCAGAAAAACTGAGCTATTAGAAATTCAGAAACACTGTTCTGGATTTACCCCCATAGTTTTTGGAGAGAATCCTTGAATAAAAAGACAAGTTGTTGTTAATGTTACCCTCGGTAACTTCAAAGTCATTATCTGTGATTTCAGCATGTAATTTTTTTAATAAACTTCACACACACACACACACACACACACAGCAAAGCTTCATGTTTGACTTCTGATATGTTAAATAAAACTCCATTTAATTGCTTTCAGCATTTAATTACTTGCAGGTTATTGTAAATGAATTAGGTCCTGTCAGTGCTGTTTGTTTATGTGATTTGTCTAAACACAAATATTCTTTTAAGGGATTAGATACATGGCTTTCAGAAAGATGTTATTGATATTTATTTCTTATTTATTTGCATTTGTGTCCTGCCCTTCCCTTCACCATATGGTTCCAGCGCAGCTCACAATATTGTCACAGAAAGACAAAAACATCCACATAAAAACTAAGAGAGAGAAAATTCTGGGGGTTCCCAATTTAATTCGTTTCTCCACTATTTTTTTTTTTAGAAATTGGTTTCCATCTCCCTTCTACTTTTGCTTGGCTCCTCACTTTTAAGTTCTGGCTCAAATTGCACCTAAACTTGCATCCTGGTTCTCTTTTATCTGATTTACTGAAAGACTCATATACATCGTCCTGGATTCGGCTGGTGGAAAACAAGCTGGTTTCCATCGGTCTTTCTATAGAAACCTTAGCTGACCTCAGTCTCCCTCAAGCCTATATGCTCATTAAAGATAAACTTTTATTATCCGAATTTAACTATTTAAGTAGCACTCTAAATCCGACCTGTTCCCCCCTTTCTTTAGGATTGGTTCCTTCTTTTGCTCACTCCCCCAAATATTTTTATTCTTTAACTAACCCACACTACAGAAGGGCTTTCATGTTAGCCCGATTCAATATTTTCCCATCTGCATCCCATTTTGGTCGATTTCTGCACATTCCTAGAGACAAAAGGCTTTGCCTTTTCTGTAAAGAATCTCCGGACACATTGTTTCACATCCTTTTCAGATGCCCAGCTCACTTTTCCCTCCGTAACCTCCTTCTAACTCCCTGGATCTTGTTTTTTTCTGCTTCTAATGACTCTATCCTTTCGGTGTTTATGAAGGATGACAATGATTCTCTGACATTTGCAGTGGCCAGTTATTTGTACGAGATTCTCAGAAACACTCCGACTAACGCGGTCTAGATTGTTATGTTATATGTGTGTCGTGTGCCTTACTTTGTTTTCGTGCATGGTTTTATGTATTGTTAACTTTTACCAGTAATGCCAATAAAGGTTTCAGAAGAGAAGAGAGAGAGAACTAAGAGAGAGCAAATCCATTTGCAAATGGTCTTCAGTGATAGTCACAGGCCAAAAGTCCGGGGAAACAAGGGAGTTTTTGACACTGGGAGCGGGTGGGTGGAGAGTGGGGGCTTCTCTCATCTCTCTTGATATTGGTCTTTTACAAAATAAATAGGTGAAATGTAATTAGGTTTTATGAAGCGTTGGAATTGGTTAATTCCTCCCAGCACCTTTTGCTTCTGAATTATGATGTGGTGAGCTTCTAAACACTTTAATTTAGCTGAATTATTTCTGTAATTATACCTTCCATGCAGTGCGGCATACAGGTCATTGCATAAAGACCCTGCATACATGAGTACTGCATCTCTGTTGGAAAACCATGATGCGTGCCTAACATATGCATGTATATTTGTTTCATGTACACACAGTAAAGCAGATATGTGTATCGCACATTAAGGTGAACGCACAATTTTCTTACTTGGTTGCTATCTGCAGGCATGCCCCGGTATCCACTAATTTGGTATCCACGGTTTCAGTTATCCCATGGATACTGGAATGCCTATTACAAAGATAGGGGAACATTAAACAAATCTCTATTTTTTTAACCTTGTTGCAGCAAAACCGCTGATGTTCCCCTATCTTTAAAAAGGCATTCCCAGTATCCACGGTTTCAGGTATCCACAGGGGAGTCCAGAACAGAACCCTTGCGGATATCATTTAGAAAAAAAAGTGTTTTGTGAAGCAGTACTTCTGGTCCTAGCTATACATTGCTGGAGCGGGTAGGTGGGACTCATGATACTGTCAATATATCAAAAATTTCGTTTTAAGGTAGCTTCTGTTTGTTACATTTTTATCCAAGGGAGCACAAGCAACTCACATAGTTCTCTTGCTTCCCCATTTTATCTTTGAAAGAGCCCTGTGAGGTAGGTTAGAATGAAAAAACTGTGTCTGGCCCGAGGTCACCTAGCTGGTTGGCTGAGTAGGGCTTTGAAGCTAAGTCTCCCCAATCCAATGCTACCCATTACACCAGTGTTATTCAAACTGTGGGTTGGGACCCACTTGGTGGGTCAGGACCTGATGTCAGGTGGGTTGCGGAAACCTGGGAGCAGCCATCTTGGAAACTGCAGACCTTACTCTTGTTATAATCCTTTTGTGAGTGTTAACAGTTTGAATTTTCAAGTGAGGGAAAATTTTCAAAATTTTGTTTTTAGTTCAGTGCTTTTACATCATATTTTGTCCTGCTTTCTACCAGGGATATTTCATGGTTGTACAACTGCTGCAGTTCAAGAATGCTAATTTGCATTTCAGGAGTGTCATTTTATTATGTTACAATGACAGCACTTCCTTCTGGATGATGTCATTGCCTTCCACAACATCATTTCCAGGTTAATGACATCACTTCCAGTGGGTCCCGACACAATTGCCATTCTACATGTGGGTCCCAATCTAAAAAATTTGAATACATTACACCATACATGGTTCCAGAAATGATGCTTATTTGCCCCTATGGTCTTATCATATATCAGATCCCTGGCAGCAGGAATCCCATTTTTAAAGTATATACAATCCTCTTTATCTGAGACCTCACTATCTGTGAATTTGCTTATCTACAAGGTGCAGGATTGCTACTTTCCTTGTTACCTGCACTGCTGTCCTCATTATCCACTATGCAGAGAGCTTCCAAAGGCTGCAGGGACCTTCAGAATAGCACCTGTGATCAGCAGTGGCTGGAAAGTTGGATAGGATTGGGCTCACAGTTAAGTCCTACATGCTACCCAAGTGTGAAATTGAACGCATAAGTAACAAATGGAGGCAAGGCCATTGTGATCCCGTTCCCCCCCCCCCAGTACATAAAGTAAGCAGTCCAAAGGTTACTTTTCTTAGAATAAAATTTCATTCCATTTCCAAGATTTTTTTTTTCTGCAAGGTTTCTCTTTATTGTGTACTCTTGGCTTGGTACTGTACTTTCAGGTTCAGCAGTCTTTGCTTGGGCCCAGCTTTTATCAAAAGCCATACAGTTCTAGCAAAATTCATTTCTTTTATTAATGTTCTTTAAACGCTTTCCTTGAACTATATTCATTTTACAGTCTTCTCAAAGCTAAGCTGCCAGTTCAATAAAGAAACTCTCAGGCACATATGGTTTAGTGAATATTTAGGGAGCTAACAGAAATCTCAGGTTTTTCTTCCATTCTCAAATCAGGCTACGCTCTTTGCCAGGAAACAATGTCAATTCTTAGGATTGCTATTGCTATTTTATAGTTGTATATGATAAAGCAATTGAAGAGAAGTCCCTACAGATGCAGGAAAGAGTTTTGCCTTTTCATCCAAAGACATTCCCTGGCCTGCATTGTTATTGACATCTCTATGCTGAAAATAATGCTTGGAGTTCCATTGTCCAACTCCAAGATAGTACTCTGAACTTTTGTCCAACCTGGAGATGAAATGAATTTTTACGGGGAAAATTCAGCTTGGAGAACTTTAGAGTTTAAATTTTTCATATTAAAATGTTAACAAGAGTTTGTCAGATTTTTGTGTGACTGTCCAAAATGAAGACAGGAACATCTGGTCCTAGCTATTTTTAATTCTAGGTCCATATTAGTAAGGACAATAGACAGTATCATATTAGTAAGGACATATTAGTCCTTACCATATTAGTAAGGACAATAGACAGTATTAGTAAGGACAGTATCAACAATAGAACTCAATTATGGATCTGTGTGTGACCTGACCCTTTATTTCCATGGCATTTTCCACCATTCCTCCCTACCATGTCAGGTACCCCCAGAAACACCAGAGGATTTTGGATCTCCACAAAGCTTCTGAACATTTGTGTGCATCCCCCATCCACCCAAGAGAGCTGTTTTCCCCTCTCCTTACTAATTTTGCCCAGTGATTTGTACATTCGTCCTGGAGAGTTCAGTCCTCACTGCATAACTTAGTTCCCATGCGAAGTAATTCCGGCAAGTTCGTGCACAGCTCTGCACAAATCAGATACAATCAGACATAAGGAGAGTCTGGGACACTTATCTGTATCAGCAGGAATGGACACTTATAAATGATCCTAATTTTAATCAGTGCTCGGATTTTGGTGGCTAGAGTTGAATTCATTTCCCCTTTAAAAAAAATCCCAAGCAATATGCTTTCATAGTGTACACTAGATTGAGGAGGGTATCTTTCATTTTCTGAATAGCTCTCCTTGTCTCCATCCCTCTGTTCACAGTAATCAAGTCTCCACCCTCTTCATTTTCTTATTTTCCCACTGCTGAGGCCTAAGACAATTCCTTCTCTCTTCAATAGCCCTTTTTGCATTGGGAGTTCACCCCACTTCTTCCCCCAGAACAAAGAGAGCTGCCCCAGCTCCTCCTTTTTCTAATTAGGTTATGAAAACATCTCCCCCTTTGAGGAATTCAGTCCTTAAAGGCAGTGGGAATTCTGCAGGAGTAGAAGGAGAAAGGATGAAGTCACAGAGGCTACAGCACACAGCACAAACCTGAAGGGTAGGAACTGAGTAACTTTTTCCTCCAGCTTTTTCCTACTAAGGAGCCTCACTTCCAGATTCTTTCCCTTGTCCCTGCTGACTATAACCAGGGCTCTGCTTTGTGGAAAGTACAGGTGAGCAAGAACACTGGAGTGAAGATTGAATGCCCAACTGCTGCTAGTCTTTTGGCAGCACGATTTTCCGTGGTTCCCAGAGCCCTTGCACGTAATCCTGCAGAGATCTCAATGCCCCAGGTTGAAGTTGTAGATCCAGATTGCAGACCTACAAAGCACTCTTATCTGCACAGATTCATTTTATCTGTCATATCATTGAGAGCTCTGATCCTTTGGAATAAGGGTACTGGTTTGAGCCTATGATAATTTCCCCAGTCTACTTGTGATCTGCTGGTGGAAAGTGGGAACTGCATTAAGGCCTTCCAGTCTCCACTTTGTTTGGTACCTGTGGTCAGAGATTGTCTAAAGCAATGATTTTCATCCTTTTGCATCTCATGGCATACTGGCAAGGCGCTAAAATTGCCAAGGCACATCATCAGTTTTTTGACAATTGACAAGGCATGCCAACTGCTGGCCAGGGGTTCACATCCCCCAGTGGCCCTACTAATAAATCACCCTCCTCCAAAATCCTGTGGCACACCTATGGACCATTCACGGCACAGTGGTTAAAAAATCACTGTCTAAAGGTTAGCTCTTATCCTCAGAAGCAGTAGTTTGCAAGACTGACAAGGCATTGGGGACCTGTACAGATGTAGCTGCCAGCCATATTACCATTGTTCGCAATGCAATGTGTGGAAATGAGATCCCCAGACAGAGTTGTTGTTTTCCTAAGCAGTGTGATGTTAACAGTCAAAGAAGTTCTTACACATATTCTTTCTGACTGTAAGCTTTAAGAAGTTGAATCAGGATAACTGCCTGGAATGTTTGCTTTGGACTTGTGAAAGGACGAGCTGGGTTCATGTGTACTATGTACTCATACAGGTAGAGACTTTAGGTTCCAGAAGTCCATCTGACCTGCTCACGCTGTGAACTAATGAACCTTAACAATTCCCATTTGCTTCAGCTAGAGCCCACCCAAGTTAAAAAGCAAGATTCCTTTTCTTTGTAGACTACTCACAAAAGTCCATTAGAATTAATCCTGAGCTAGAGAGTGCGCATCTTCATTCCAAATTGGTTATTGAATTCCTTTGCATGATTTCACTGGGGGGGGGGGAATGCTGTTGTTAGAAGCACTATATTCACTGTTTACTGAGTTGCATTTTGGTTCAAAGGGAGTAATTCCCAGTCTTTGTGCTGGGATACTCTAGTGTGCTGTGATGGAATTGTTAGTGTGCTGCAAGAAATTAAGGGGCTCAAGAGCCCAAAGAACCCATCCCCAAAGAAGGTTGCCCTCTACATCTCTGCATGATTCACTGCATGATTCCCCCCATCAGCTTCTGATGGGGGGAGGAATTTTGCTGTGTATCTCCGTCAGGTCTGTTCATATCAATGAATCCTGATGCATTTGATGGGGCAGTATTAGCCACCTTCAGAAAAGAATGCCCACTGCAACTCTGCATGAGTTCCTACCCAGAATCCTTCCATTCTGGAGCCACAGCCAAACAGTGATTCACGGAGGGATTAAACCTTTCTTGAGACTAGGTAATCCTTACACTTAACCATACTAAAAGTAAAGTTTAACTCCAGTTTTAATGTATAAAAGTAGTACTATCAGAAGTTTAGAAAGCACCGTTCTGTGGACATAGCTATACAACAAATCTGCATCAGGAATTTTACCGTATCATGGCTGCTCCCCTCCCTGCCCCAAATCTTGGGAAATGTAACTTGAAAAGATTGTTGAAAATTTGGAGATCACTGACCTAACCCTCTCCCCCACAGAATTACAGCTCCCAAAATTCCCTAGTGAGAGAGAATGACTGCTGAACTAATTTAAGTCTATGATGCAGCTATGTCCTTAATTCTCATTTAAAGCAATTTATTTCAAGAACTGCTTGAAGCACAGGCAGCATATAAGCCAACTGAAAATCAACCCAGCTTTGACTTCTGAAGCTGGCGGCCTTCTGCTTATCTGCCCCAGTCACCTATTCCAGCTGAAACTGAAAACAATCTGAGTGCCAATGAAAACTGTCAGTGGCTCATGTCAGCTTTGTATTACAGCTTCTGCCTTTTCAAAAATATCTTAAGTGTAACTTTTAGGAACTTGATGGTTTCATGGGGGAATTTATGCACTTCTTCAGAGCTGGTGGGATGAAGGGAGCAGAAAAGGATCTGTATGTCAAAACTCTATTTGAGACTGACGTAGTGGTGCTGGGGGTTAAACCACAGAGCTGTTGAGCTTACGGACCAAATGGTTGGTCGTTTGAGACCATTCGACGGAGTGAGCTCCCATTGCTTATCCCAGCTCCTGCCAACCTAGCAGTTCGAAAGCGTGTAAAAATGCAAGTAGATAAATAGGTACCACTTCGGTGGGAAGGTAAACAGCGTTCTGTGCACCTTGGTGTATAGTCATACTGGCCACATGATCATGAAACTGTTCTCAGAAAAACGCCGTCTCTTCGGCTTAGAAACGACTTAGGTAGTGGCATTTTCTCTGGCCACTACCTATCAAAGGATGATAACAAAGGCAGTAGACTCATTTTCATTACATGTGTTGCAGTGCTGTCATGATGCTTTAACATTCTGCTTTTATATGAGATGGGGAGCAAGAGAGAGATGGAGAATGCAAATACCAGATAGTATTTGGCTTGGTGTCACTTTCATATTGGGCTTGCCATCTCAGAGATGGAGGCATTTGTACCTAATATTGAAGGCCTGCACAACATATGAGCTATCGAGCCCACCAGCCATTTACAGGTGCCTGAAAACTCGCCTATTTTTACCATCCCATACGCGCTTCTAAAACTGGAGGTATAGCGAGCTGACAGTCCACAAAGTATGGTTGGTGATCTGCATTCTGGTAAAAGTAAATTCACACAGGGCCTATATATTGTTTGCATTTCCAATTATTTCCACTGAGTCTGCCACTCCCTATATCTTCTCAGGGCACCGTGTCCTGGTAGCCCTGTGAGAAGTTGAGATCATACTAAAGTTAATTTGAACTGTTTCTATAAGGAAAGGTTGATGTTGAGCCTGACTATTGCCTCATTATGGTTAGTGTTGGTGTAGTTGTTGCAATGCACCATGGTCATCAACCAACCAACCAACCAACCAACCAACCAATCAATCAATCAATCAATCAATCAATCAGTTATCTCTGAACAGGGGAGGGGGCTACATTTTTAGTGTGAGAGAAGAAATGAAAATGGGATCCAATTCTCCACTGTCAAAAGACTCTGCTGGCTGTTGGTGGTTTGGTGGTAATTGCTTTGCCTGAACATGTTTTTCAGCCCAGTTCAATGGTGGAGAAATGAGGCAGTCTTCACCTTCTCCATCAAGCGATCGGCGTCGGCAGCTTCGGGCACCAGGGGGCGGCTTCAAACCCATCAAGCATGGTAGCCCTGAATTCTGTGGAATCCTGGGAGAGAGAGTAGATCCAACTGTGCCACTGGAAAAGCAAATGTAAGTTAAAGTGGGATGTTACGATTGGGAGTGCAGGTGGAGAATAGAAGGTGTATGTGGAAGGTGTATGTATCACAGAAGCCAGTGATCTGCTAAAATGGTCTGAGGCCGCATTGCAGGCTACCAGCCCACTTCTCTCTTAGACAGCAGGCTTTATGTAGCTTGCAATAGATTTGCATCTCGTTGAATTCTCCTTTCAGGGCTTCCATACAAGAGCCATTCTATTTACATTTTGCATTGGGTGGCCTGGGTTTGCCACTAAGTGTACATTCCATTATGGTAGATGCAGCCAGTCTCAGCTCTCTAAGGCAGCTATTTTCAACCTTTTTCATCTCATGAAATGGAATGGACTGAGAATGTACTAAAATTGTCAAGGCACACAATCAGTTGTGTGTGTTTTTTTATAATAAGGCACACCATGCTGCCAGTGGGGGGCTCACATCCCCCATTGGCCTTGCTAATAAATTAGTTCTGCTATCCTAAAATGGAAGCCAATGGAGCATGCAGCGCTCTATCAGTGGCCATTTTGGGAGCGGTGCTGCAAGAGGTGGCCAAATCCCCACCTGACATCCCTGGACCTGCCTGGAAGCAGATAAGGTGTGGGCCGGGGAAGGGTGAAATTTGGTGGGGAGGGGGAAACTCTTTAGCTGGCAAGAGAGTAAGGGGCTGGGAGGCTGCCAGGAGGAGGTGGATCCAGTGGCAGTGGTGCATACCAGATCCACTCCCCAGCCTCCCCACCCGTCAGACAGACTCCCCACCTACTACAGAGCTGGTGCAGGCCCAAGGAGACCCATTGTGGAGCAAGAGGGTTATGGAGGAGTAATTGGATTTTAATCTGCTTTCCCCTCCGAAGCCTCCTGATCTGCCCTCGCCTCCTGCCTGGCTACAACACACTATGAATTAAAACTCAAGTTTATCCTAATTGCTTTGCCGCTTTCGGTTTCTTTTGTAGATGGTATCATGGAGCAATCAGTCGGACAGATGCAGAAAACCTGTTGCGGTTGTGTAAAGAATGTAGCTATCTAGTGAGGAATAGTCAAACCAGCAAGCATGACTATTCTCTTTCGTTAAAGTAAGTACGTCTTTTAAAATGGTTATCACTGCAACTTACAGTGCAAGCCTGTGCGCATCTACTCAGAAGTAAGACCCATTGTGGTCAATGAGATTTACTCCCAGAGAAGCACGCATAAGATTGCAGCCTTATTTAAGCCCTTTTGGAGCTAGAACAGCAAGCAAAAAGCATGCCTTAATGTTGATCCTGGAAAGACTGCTAGTGTCCCATAGGAATCTTAGAATTCTACCCGTCAGCCTATATTGCTTTGAATGACAGTTCCTAGATTTGGTTGTAATACTCCAGGGACGTGCACAGATTTTTTAGTGTTTGCCTGGCCCCTTGTAACAAAATGCACTTTATCTCATCTAGCTGCTGATTAAATTGTTTCTGCTCTTCTATCTATTTTTCCCCCAACATTTAATAAGCCCATTGTTTTGCTAGCTTTTCCTCGGTTCCTGCACCCCACCCCCCAGCAACTGTTGCTGTACCAACACAACACAAAGAGATATTACACATAGCACCATGAATTGAAATCTTAAACAGTTCTTCTATAGACAGGTAAGCTGCTATATAAAAGTTCACCCAATAAAACAGAACCTCCACCCTGAACATATAATTACATGAATGCTTATATTCTACAGCAAATATACCAATAATTATATAGAAGAATAAAATAAGGATTGTAACAAAATGTAACTAAACACAAAAATTCAAAACAGGCACACTTACTATCTAATACTATTGCCAAAGGTGGGGGAGAGAATAAGATTCAGCTCTTAGTAACAAAGAACATAAACCATCATATTTAAAAGAGAAAACTGCACCTATCTCATCATCAACATTTTCTAACAGAATGCTTATCCTTCATCTAAAAAAAAACCTGTAAAACATAATATAATAACCATAATAACCTTGTCTTTCAGAACAAAGCTTTCAAACTACACTTTGGCTCTATCTTTTAAGGAAAGAAAAATGTCTCCAGTCAACAATTTAAAAAAAAAATATTTCCTGTCACATGAGTTCTTTAAAAAAAAAGAGCTTTGATAGTAGTTCTTGAGGAAAGAAACTTCATGGCTAAAAGCACATTAAAGCTCAGCAACCAATTTACTGAGGGGATGGGTTTTTGCTAGCAGTCAAGAATTATTTCTGAGGACAGACTGAGGTCAAGCTCAAGGGAACTGTTAGACCTGTTAGCTTTATATATTCACATTCAAAAATGTTTTATTTATTTGTACGGGAGTTATACACATTGGTCATCATTCTGGAGAACGTACTGTGTGAAAGGGCCATAACTCAAGTGATACACTAACTTTGCGTGCAGAAGGGCCACTTGTAGTACCATTCATATCCAGACAAAAGAATCTCAGATACCACAGACCCCCACTTTACAATGGGCTCACTTTATAATCAAATAAAATCACGATATATTTTCTATAGTAACACAAGGTTCAATATATGATATGTTATTCACTTTATGACGGGCAAATGCTGCAAGCAAAATCTTGTAGATGGTAGATATATAGATAGGATTGGATAGGTAAGCCAGTCAGTGATGCAAATGCAAGCATTTGGTAACATCTCAGCTAATATCAGCATTTTTAACATCATGGTTGTGGGTGCATTGAGGGAAGGATATAGCTGATGATAACGCTGATGTAAATGCAAGCCTTCTATGTAGCATTTCAGCTGGTATAGATAGATTACCCACACATCAAAATCTGGACTATTCCAAAACCCAGATATTTTTATCCAAGACTCTTTTTTAAATTTTCTGTAGTGCAAATACAAAAGGCCTTGTGCTAATTCCCATGAAGACTGCAGGTACAGGCTGTAAGTTCTATGCTCTGTGGTGTGTTCCTGTGCAATTATAGTTGAAAAATGTCAAACAGGCCAGCAGACACCTGTAGAGGTAGCAGCAAAATGAGCAAGAGGAAGCATTTCTCACTCTAATTTATGCAATTATTCAGAAATCCAGACAAATCCAAAATTCAGACGCATTCCTGTCCAAAACAGTCTGGATAAGGGATACTCAAGCTGTAACAGCATTTTTAATATCATGGCTGTGTGTATTTAGGGAAGGATAAAGCCTTGTGTTTTACGGTTATAACAGATGTCAAACTGGGGCGCCACAACACCCTAGCCTGAAAGCCTCTGCCCCGCTGTCTTGAAGGGGCGGGGGCAGGACGAAGGCAGCAATCCAATCCCCAGGATTGCGTTGGTGCCTGGGACGACAGGGGCTGCAAGTCCCCATTACAGCACCGGAATGAGTAAAAAAAGCGATTGCAACTTGCAAGTGGGTCACGATTGCTTTTTTTACTCATGTTTGGGGAGCCCTGCAGACGCTTCTGCAGGGCTCCCTGCACTCCCCGGAGCCCAGTGCTGTGACAGGTAAGGCACTTGCAGCCCCGTCATCCTAGGCGTCCTAGACGTGATTTATTTATTTCAGCCTTTGCCCTGCTCCCGCTAACACTTACAGCCATGCAAACTCTCCATGAGAATTTGAAAACCGCTGAATTATAGTATTGTGTAAATTGATAACCACAGCCCCAAGAGTTCAGTTGGCATCTTTTAAATCAGCTTTCAGAGAGAGGCAGAAGTTTTTTCTTCAGCAGAAATTTCAACTTCTGATGTCTTGGAATGAATTACCCCAAAACAATGGCTTGCATTCACATTGCAATATTTTAACAATACAGTGGTGTCTCCGGGATGGTTTACCATCATAAAGCGAGAGTCTACTGTAGTAAAAAGGAGGGAGTCTTCTGCTTAGAATCACCACCAGTTTGTTCTAATCTTTCAAATGTACCCTCAAAATGGAAAACTGAAAACCTTTCCCATTACCATATGACTGCTTGACTAATTGTCAATTGCATTTCTTTTCAGAATGTGGTCATGGTTTTCCAAATCTGAAAACAAAAAAAAAACCTTGAAGAGTTTGTTTGTGTTGTTAGATAAGCCTGTGTGGGCAACTTTCGTTTTATTTTGTGGTCAAGGGGAAGGTTTATGTTACTGTAGAAGAAATATTCTACACAGTGATAATTATATTGGAAAGAAAGGCTTGCTGCCAAGGATGACTAGGGTTCACTTGTTCTCTCTGCTTGCTGTGGACCAGGCAAAAGTGAATGGCCTCAGAGTAAAGCCAGAAAAATTTAGGCCACATTCTAAATTGGAGAATTTAAATCCAGAGTGTGTGACAAAGATCTCACTGCAGAGGTCTCCAGAGCACAGACTCGCTCTGTGCAGGGCAACAGTGTAGGCTGTAGCGCACCGTCTTGACAGGTGGCTCCCTTGACCTACTGGGCCATTGGCCGCAGCCCCCCAATACAGCTACACTCCTATACATTGTATAGGATGGAGGTTTTTCACAAGGATTCCACAGCTCCCCTTGCTGGTTACCGCATCTCCCTGAGGAACTATAGCTACTTTGAGAACATGAACCCATATTAGTTCGGGAACCATTGCCTCGACCCTTTGTAATAATGGAAGGGCTGTGGGTCACAACCCAATTTTTTGTGCCTCGCCACTTCATAGCTACTTCTCCCCCACCCATACTTCACATATGCAGTATCAAAAATATAGGTTGGTGGGTGATATAGCCAGGGCCTGGCAAGGAGGATGAGGGAAATAGGAACAGACCTGTTCCCCATCACATGAAAGTGGCCTACAACTAGAATTAGAGCACAATCCTAAACTGGAGTTAGGCTGGCATAAACTAAGCCAGCAAAGTTGGCCAGCACAAGGCCCACCATAAAGCATTTTTGGACTATTCTAGGAGTCAGGGAGGATGGCTCACGTCTGTGTGCTGGCGTCTCTGACTCCGAGAGGGGACCAAACATACTTTACGGTGGCCCTTGTACTGGCCAAATTTTGCTGGCTTAGTTTATGCTGGCCTAACTCAGTTTAGGATTGCACCCTTAGTTGCCAACCGAGGCCTTTTGTTGTTGTTGTTGCAATAGCCCTCTTGCAATAGCTTGCTAATTTCATGGTTGTGCCTTTCCAGATTCTCAGTGTTTATCTTACTGAGCCGTCTGCTTCCTTCGTTCTTTTGGCTGAAGAGTGAAACAAAGTGCAATATATTTGTTTGAATTTACCCTTTTTCTTCCTCTGTGATTGAATTTCCTCTTTATTTGGCAGCAGCCCAGCACTTCCCTGTGTTGTCTCTGCTGTTGGTAATGCAAGTCAATGGAACCTTAAGCCGATTTCACTCTTTAGGGTTGCCCTTATTTTTTTTTCCTCCTTTTGCATTTCTCTGAGTTCAGGGACAAATTTAATTTGCAATGCAGGCTTATGTTTCATGTCTCTGGTGATGGTCTTTTGGTAGCAAAGAATGTTGTAGCTTTACATTTTTGATGTACTTCGGATGCTGAAATAAGGTAACTCAAAGAAGTATTACATTCAGTGATGTCATGCAGGGGGTACGCGGGGGTACGCGAGTACCGGTTTCTAGGATTACAGCTGGCCCCACCCACTCGCCCGCCCACTCGTCGACTCCGCCCTCTGCAATGTTTGAATTTCCTGCATGTTTGAGTTGCCTGCATGTTCTCAGAGCCAGGCAGGCAGGCAGGCAGCGAGCGGAGCCTTTCCTTTCCTTGCCACTGAAAAATGAGCTGCTCTGGGGTTTTAACATGATGCCAGGCCTCCTTAACATGTTCTGGGGGTGCTGTGGAATACTGTTGCAACTGTTGGGTCAGTTTTAAATCATCTGAGGCCTCAAAAAGGGCTTTTTTCATGTCACTTCCTGCCACGACATCACTTCTGGCTTATGACGTCACTTCCGGTGGGCGGGTCCCAACACGTGCCAATCAAAAGTGAGTACCTGTTCTTAAATCATTTAGATGACACCACTGATTACATTGGTTGTGAGAATAGAATTAAGCTATTAAAATGCATTGGGCAATCAAGCCAAGCC
Source organism: Lerista edwardsae (assembly GCA_029204185.1). NCBI lineage: Eukaryota > Metazoa > Chordata > Lepidosauria > Squamata > Scincidae > Lerista > Lerista edwardsae. Next base: position 1,646,606 of record JAJKFI010000155.1, on the reverse strand, counting down.
CAATGCAGGGCCACCTGCCATGGTCTGTGCTGGGTGCCACACACAGGCACCCTGTTTTAGCAGTTCCAGGGAGACAGCAAAACCAAAAAGGCTTATTAAAGTTGTGGTGTGCCACTATACTTGGGAAGAGGGAGGGGTTTTTAGTGAACCACAAGTTCTGCAGGCCCAGTGTAGTCTCCACCAATTTGCACAGAGCGGAACAGCAGCCCATTTGTGATGCTGGTGATCTCTTGCCACAAAACAGTTCCTCTGTCAGAGTAGAGCAAACAGCGAGTGGCTTTATTGACTTGCTCAGTTTGGAACAAAAGGGATGTTGGCTCTCCCACCGAGTTGCTGCAGGGCCTGGAAGTGTGACAGATTCTCACATGAAGCTCTGTGTCAACCACATGAAAAGGCATTTGGCCATACATGAATCCATCATTTTCCCCACTGTCATGCCACAAAGGACACTTGATTGCTTTACTATGTGATTTTTGTAGCACCTCAACCTGCTGGGTTGCACTCTCCTAGGGTACAAGAATGTCAACAATAGCCAAAAACAGAAATGGGAATAGGAAACGATTGCTTTTTAGATCATAGGAGCCACAACGGGTTGCTCTGTTAGGCAGATATAGCTTCAGGATTCTCTCTCTCTCTCTCTCTCTCTCTCTCTCTCTCTCTCTCTCTCTCTCTTTGTGTGTGTGTGTGTGTGTGTGTGTGTGTGAGCTTTATCCTCTCACTGTATTTCTTTAAGGGTTCTAGCCTCTGTAACACTAGAAGCTGTGTTTATCACAGGGTTTTATGAAAGTAACTTTTTTTCCTGTTCAGGCATGGCTCTCAGTGGCTTCTATTCTATGGGACAAAGTAAATGAGAATGCAGTCCCAACCTGGACTTAGGCCAGCACAGTTAGGCCAGCAAAATTTGGCTGGCACATTTGGCTGGCCACCATAAAGCGCACTTGGACCACTGTCTGAGTCAGAGAGGCCAGCACACAGACGTGCGCCATCCTCCCTGACTCTGAGAGTGGTCTAAAAGTGCTTTGCAGTGGCCCTTGTGCTGGCCAAACTTTGCTGGCCTAACTGTGCCGGCCTAACTCCAGGTTGGGATTATGCCCTGAGTTACAACTGCTCCTCCCTAAGGAATCTAAATCCAGGAGCATGCTTAATGCCCACTCAACATTTTTCTTGAGTTCACTCCTTGACTTTTACCCCTGGTGAAATGTGAAAAGACAGTTGAGGACAGAATCTCAGTAGAGAATAAGGCCATCCCAAACGTTGGGTATCCCAGAGGAAGAAACAACACAGAAAACAAGGCACCAGACCTCAGGGGATGGTTGCAGTGACCTGTTTTTTCATGCACCTATCATAATGACTCACATGCTAGCAAGGTCATGCTCAAAATCCTACAAGCTCGGCTTCAGCAGTATGTGAATCGAGAACTACCAGATGTACAAGCTGGTTTCCGAAGAGGCAGAGGAACTAGAGATCAAATTGCCAACCTTCGCTGGATCATGGAGAAAGCAAGAGAGTTCCAGAAAAACATCTACCTCTGCTTCATTGATTATGCTAAAGCCTTTGATTGTGTGGATCACAACAAACTGTGGCAAGTTCTTGAAGAGATGGGAGTTCCAGACCACCTAATCTGCCTTCTGAGAAACCTTTATGCGGGTCAGGAAGCAACAGTTAGAACTGGACATGGAACAACCGACTGGTTTAAAATTGGGAAAGGAGTACGACAAGGCTGTATATTGTCACCCTGCTTATTTAACTTATATGCAGAGTACATCATGAGGAAGGCAGGGCTGGATGACTCACAAGCTGGAATCAAGATTGCTGGGAGAAACATCAACAACCTCAGATATGCAGACGATACCACTCTACTGGCAGAAAGTGAGGAAGACCTAAAGAACCTTTTGATGAGGGTGAAAGAGGAAAGTGCCAAAATTGGTTTGAAGCTCAACATTAAAAAGACTAAGATCATGGCAACCACTCCCATCACTTCCTGGCAAATAGAAGGGGAAGAAATGGAAGCAGTGACAGACTTTATTTTCCTGGGCTCCAAGATCACCGCAGATGGTGACTGCAGCCATGAAATTAAAAGACGTTTACTTCTTGGGAAGAAAGCTATGGTGAACCTAGATAGCTTAATCAAAAGCCGAGACATCACCCTGCCAACAAAGGTTCGCATAGTCAAAGCGATGGTTTTCCCAGTAGCCATGTATGGCTGTGAGAGCTGGACCATAAGAAAGGCAGAGCGTCGAAGAATCGATGCTTTTGAATTATGGTGTTGGAGAAGACTCTTGAGAGTCCCCTGGACTGCAAAGAGATCCAATCGGTCAATTCTCCAGGAAGTCAAGCCTGATTGCTCCCTGGAAGGACAAATGCTGAAGCTGAAGCTCCAATACTTTGGCCACCTGATGAGAAGAGAGGACTCTTTAGAAAAGACCCTCATGCTGGGAAAGATTGAAGGCAAAAGGAGAAGGGGGCGACAGAGGATGAGATGGTTAGATAGTGTCACCGAAGCAATGAATATGAAATTGGGCGAACTCAGGAAGCTAGTGGAGGACAGGGAGGCCTGGCGTGCTGTGGTCCATGGGGTCGCGAAGAGTCGGACACGACTTAGCGACTGAACAACAACAACAAATCATAATGACAGGCATGTTCTCAGCATACCGATAAACGCTTATTTTGAAAAAAAATATTCAGTACAGGCAAGCCCGCATTATCAGCGGGGCCACCCCCACCCTCCGAAACCAACCAGAGCCCAGCTCTTCTGAGCCCCGCAGAGGCCGCACACGCCTGTCCACAGCTTCTGTGGGCCTCAGAATGAGGTTTAGAAGGGGAAAAGTCACTGAAGTAATTTGTTTGTATGGTTTTAAAAGGCATTCTGAGGTCCAAAAAAACAAAACTGGAAGTGCCAAAAAACCAGAAGTGACTTTTTTCCCTTCTAAACCTTTTTCTGAGGCCCAGAGCAGCAGAGGACAGATGTGTGCGGCCTTTGCCAGGATCAGAACACCCTCCGGAGGCAAGGGGAGCACAGTTTGGGGGGACCTGCAGATGCTGGAATCCGTGCATTCTAAATCAGCTGATAATGCTGGCCGACTATATCCTGTTATAAGCCAGGGACTGAATGCACCACTGTTATTGCCTCTTTGCCTTGACCCTGTTCAGAAAGGCCTCAGAATATTCCCTTCTGCTGTGATATGATTTAAATGTTTCCTAAGAGCTTTGTTAAACTGGGATCTGTACACCTGTGTGAACAAAACCGCAAGGCCTGGTGGTCTCACCAGGAAATGCCTATTAAGAATTGCACATTAAGCCTTAAAATTTACTCTTGTACCTTGTAATATTTCATACAGAATATGCCACAGTCAAAATGAAGACTGTAAGCTTCTCAGGGCAGAGATACTGTACGTATATGCATCTGCACTTATGAAATATTGTGGGCAAGAATCCCTTAGAAGAAATAGAGTAAGGAGAAGGGGGCGGCAGAGGATGAGATGGTTAGATAGTGTCACTGAAGCAATGAACATGAAATTGGGCGAACTCCGGAAGCTAGTAGAGGACAGGGAGGCCTGGCGTGCTGTGGTCCATGGGGTCACGAAGAGTCGGACACGACTTAGCGACTAAACAACAACAACTTATGAAATACTGTCAAATATCATCCACTTTGATGTGCTATCTCTATAAATCCTGGTAATTCATATTCTTTTCCTAACACCCATTTTGGGGGTTGTAGACAGATTTGCCTTTTCCTTGTAGTTGCTCCCACCAATAATTCACAGGCTTATATTTCAATGTGATGGCAGTGTCAGGTTTTTTTAGCATGTCATCTTTTGCCTTGTGAGGTTTTTTTAAATACAGAAATGGATGTCGGCAGCCTTCCTACAATGGAGATGATGCTGGTGGTAAGGGCAATACAGAGGAATGGGAGAGGTGTTAGAGTTTGGACAAATAGGTGCGTCTTGCAGAAATACTGTATGTCATCTTCTAAAATACTGAGAACTAGCACTGAAGTTTGCTACATGTCTAATATAGTAGAATATAGGGATTTTTTTTTAAGTTCTGTGGCATTTGCTTTGGCTAATAGGCAAACCTGATTCCCTTTTTAGCTCACTTGTCCCAGGAGAACTAGGATAAAGACTTGGCCAGGTGATTCATAAAGTCATGAATAACATCTGGAATGCATGTCACTGACTGAAGATCTTATAAGATTTTAGCTCAGTTTGTTTTATTAGCCCCAGAGTATTGCTGGTTTTGTCAAACAGTCACTTAGCTTTACAAGAATATGTGACTAGCATGCTGTGTGATATCATGGACCTGGCATTTAAAGGACAATAACGGCAATTTGAGTCATTTTGAAAAAGGCCAAAGTAATGTCACAGAAAGAAGTCTCTTTAGAATGTGTTAGTTGGAATCTCATAATGAACCATATTACTGACAGTAAATAGCCCTCTCTGTTCTGTTGAGATCTTTTCACTTCACAGATGAGATAGTCATTCAGTCCTTGTGTCTCGTTATGTTTTTCATCCTCATGGAGAAATCCCGCCCAGATGTCCTGATCCAGAACCATGTGATGACATGTCTTCATAATTTTTGATTTAATAATAAAGGCATGCCCTGGTATCCTCTGGGGCTCCATTCCGGATCCTCCCATGATACCTAAAATCATGGATACTGATTTAAAGATAGGGGAATATTAGTAGTTTTGCTGCAACAAGATAAAAAAAAGAAATTTGTTTCATGTTCCCCTAACTTTTTAATAGGCGCCCCAATATCACAGATGATGTCTGTGGATAATGGAAACCGTCAATACTGTATCAGTGGGGCGCACCTGTACTGTTTAGAGCAGTGGTCAGGGAACAGGGGTAAATTACCCCAAATGGGGTAAAAATGAAATTCCTGGGGGTAATGGGCGGCAGCCGGGCATGCATATGAATCTAAGCGATTCCCTGCAAAGACTTATTCTTCCACGCGCCCGCTGTCTGCGCCTCCGTCTCTCTCTTTAAACTTGGGTGACAAGCTCTGCAGCGTGTCTCGGGGCGGGGGTTGACACAGCGGCAGAGCTGAGTTACGAATTTTCCGAATTTCTGACACACCAAGCCCAAAAGGTTCGCCATCACTGTTCTATATGCATGCCCGGCTGTGTGTGTTACAGTACTGTAGTGTACAAGGACCTGATGCAGTGCAGTGCATCAGGCCCTTGTGTATAACACGCTTCCCTGTGTGATGCCCCGGGCCCGCCTCCAAGTCCGCCCGCTTCTTCAGTAGAGTCGACTAGTTGCTGCGCAGTGCCTGAGAGGACACCTATCTTTAACTGGTAGTTTTAGTAAGTACCTGTATTAAAAATCAAATCAAGGGGGTAATGTCGGTGTATCTAAATATATTTTGGGGTAAAAGGTAAAAAAGTTCCCTGACCCCTGGTTTAGAGAACCTATATGCATGTGCATAATGCATTATTAGTTTTGTAATGTTCATGATGTAGAACCACTACATCATTGCAATACATGCATTTGCAAACTCAGAATGCAATATTTATTTATTTTCTCACATATATACCGTCCTTTCCTCTAAGTTGTTCAGGGTGGTGCACATGGTTTCTTCCCTCCTTTTGTCTTCACAGCAGCCCTGTACTGAGAGAAATTAAGGCTGAGAGAAATTAACTGGCCCAAGGTCACCCAGGAAGCTTCGTGGCTGAGCGAAGATTTGAACCTGCATCTTCCAGGTCTAAGTCTAGTACCAGAACCACGACAGCATCTTGGCTGTCCATGGAATCTGTTTTAAAGCAGAAGTAGGAAAACTGAGAGCACAATCCTAAACTGGAGTTAGGCCAGCATAAGCTAAGCCAGCAAAGTTTGGCTGGCACAAGGGCCACCATAAAGCATGTTTGAACTACTCTAGGAGTCAGGGACGATGGCGCACGTCTGTGTGCTGGCCTCTCTAACTCAGAGAGTGGTCCAAACATACTTTACAGTGTCCCTTGTGCTGGCCAAACTTTGCTGGCTTAGTTTATGCCGGCCTACCTCAGTTTAGGATTGCGCCCTGAAACTGAACTTGGTGTCACAGGTGATGTTGTCAGAGGTGGCATGATGCAAAACTGTTAATAGATCACAAGGGATGTGAACATGACAGACTACATCATGCTTCTTGGTATAAGGGTGACTACTGTGAAAAATTCCTGATTGGATTCTGCAAATGCATGGCAGCTATCAGTGGTGACCATTATAATATTTGGAGTGGAATTCTCCTCCATCAAATCCTTTACCATTTCAACAGAAGTCATCTATGCTTGGCTTTCTTTTTGAAATGACTGTTTCTTTCTCAGCTGACAAATTTGGCTTTAGGCATGAAGAATCAGCTGTGGCAACTTCACGATGTGCTGCTCAACAGCACAGTCAATGCCTTCCCTGTTGATTTATGTACTAAAGAAAAGATGTTCTTTTTTTCCTCTCCGATGGTAGACATGTTCTGTTCTGTTTGTGTACACTTGGCCATAAATCCTGATTTGTAGCTCGTGATGCCTAGAAAACAAGATCTGCTTCATTAAAACCATCTATGAACTGACAAAAACTCTTAGGGTAATAAATAAGCAAGGTAACTGAAAGAGACTGCAACCTTCCAATTTGTTTGCAACGCATGGAGCATATAATAGAACTACAGGGTAAATGTAGCATTGGTAAGGTCAGAGAAGGCTGCTGAGCTATCTGGGGTTGACCTGCTTGCAGAGCACAGGTCAATTGCATTTCCTCCAGTCATTTTATTGCATCTGGCTGGCTCAGCTGATTTCTGCTAAAGCGATCTTCTAGAAGGGCACACTGCTTTCCATCTTGAATGACAAGTATGACCTAGGCAAAGGCTACCTCTTCTCCTGAGCAGTCTGTTGTTCCATTTTTGGATGTTTCTACAATGGGTATTTTTGCATTGCAAACAAGGGTGGGAAGATGCCTTAAATTGCCTTAATGTGCAGGACGGTGTAAAATTCTAGCAGATTTTAGTTAATGTTTAGGGGAAAGAAAGGACTAATTTGAAAACAGTGATAGGCTAGTGTGTGTGTTTTAAAAAGTAGTCCTCCATTTGCTCCTGTTCATCCAGTATGAGAGAGACTATTCATAATTATTTTTCAGTCGGGCGGCTGCCAGGCTGCCCACCTTACCTCAGTTCAGGAGGGGTTGGGGAGAGGGTGGCGTGAGTGTGGCTGGCCGGGGCAGCAAGGCGGCAGCAGCCAGAGAAGCCCGCTACGGGTGGCAGGGCGCAGCCTCGGCCTCCGGCCGCCCTGCCAACAGCGCGGCAGGTCCATCTGGCCCATCGGGTGGTGCACCGAATGAAGTGGCCACTGCAACGGGCCAGCCCGAGGCCCCAGCTGCGCGCACAGCACCGCGACTGCCTCGGCAGGCGCCCGATTGCTCTGCCGAGTCGGCCCTTCAATCCTCGCCGATGGCGATCAGGGGGGCAGCTGGGACAAAGGAAGGGGTAGCCTCCCGGAACTGGGAGCAGTGGGGAAATCGGGTGGGCCGAGTTCGCAGCAGTCGCCCATCTGACCCCCCACTCCGAGAACCCCCCCTGAGCGGCAAGGAGGGGGCAGGCCCAATGGCCCGTACGTGGGCAGGGGATTGGGCCGCCCACCCATCATTTCTGGGAACAAGCCCCCTGGCAGGCTGGAGGGGGCGGGACCCGGGACAGGGGCAGAGGAGGAAGGGGTGGAGAGCTTCCCTGTAAATACCCCTGATGCCAATGATCTCAAGGCCGGGGCTAGGGCGGTGGCTTCTGTGGGCGGTAGCCTGCGCTTAGTCTGACGGGGGTCGGAGAGCCGGGCCAGGGTGGAGCAACCTCTGGCCTCTGACTTCAAGGGCAAGCCTGAGCTTCTGAGGCACTCACTAAGCTGGCAAGCCAGGCTTGACCTCTGCCGCCGCACCCACTCAAAGGACATTCCCCCGGGCTGGCGGCCACGACAGGCCCATGCCGGACATTTTCATACTTAACATGGCTTTCATCTGCCTCATACATTCGGCAGTATCAAGTGGTAACTTCTTTCAGGGACCATGCATGAAAGCTCCCCTTCCATGTACATTTTTACGAAAGAAGAGTACCCATGGGGTACTTTCAGACACACAAACCCTATTTTGCAAACCTGGAGTAATACAGGTCTGAAGGGGAAACCATACCATTTGATTCTGCTGATTATATGAACTGACTCTTGATGTTCATGTTGATGTTCGTTTCTTGAAGGAAATGGACTAACACTTAGCCATCCTTTGTAGGGGGGTTACCCAACAGAAGGGCATACAGTGCCTCTGTATATATTCTGCGATTTAGCTAAGTGTGGACATAGCGGCAGGTCATACATTCAGAAAGTATTATTTTCCCCATAACACAGATGGCAGGTTGAGAGTAAGTGGTCAGCTAAAGGTTAAGGTGCAGTTTGAACAGGTGACACCTGAGCTCACACTCTTGGCTGCTACACCTCATCAATTCTGTATTCACTGAAGTTACAGTTCAGGCTTCTTTTGTTGACTTTGAATATTTATACCCCACCTTTTTTACCCAGATTATGTTATCACAGATCATATTTTATAGAAAACATGGATAAATAAAAATAAGCGTAAAAATATCTAACAGCTCTCATAAATACAGAAAAAAACCAGCTGATACAATCTGTAATCCTCTGGTAAATTCTATAAGAGTTTGTATAATTGACATATTTGTTATTGTGGGATTGCTGACATGTTGAAGATCTTCCTCAATGTTTATTTGATTGTCCATTGTTGCTGGATGTAAGCAAAGAATACCTTACTGACTTCTTTAAGATATGTAAGTCCAGTACTTGCTTTCAATAATGACTCTAGTATTGGCTCTGCAGGCACCAGTAAATTGGGGGTGGGGGTGGGCAGGGGGGAAGTAACTGGGCATGTTGGGGAAAGGCTGGGGCATGTCAAGAGAGGAAGGGGCAGTTGTGCATGCCAGATCTTAGCCTGTATTTTTCTACCTGCCATGCCTTTGGCTCTCTTCAGCCATGCTATACATTCAAGGAGAGCTATAGGTAGGAATGGGTTTGTGTGTTTTAAATCGCATAAAAACACAAAACACCGCCTTTTTGGTGTTAAAATATCCAAATAAAAAACAATGCATTTTGGTGTTTAAGGTATTTTCCAGAAATTAAAATAGATTACATTTCCAATTAGAAATAATACTGTGGCTGTATCTGCTAACCTATATCACCTACCTAGAACACTTTTAAAGCATTTAAGGTTAATTAAAATGACAACTTGGAATGAGAACTTGGAATAAAAACACACCATACCATTTTCTGCCTTTCAAATCACGAAATCTGCGGAAAAAAAACAACAACCCACAATTTTCAAACACAGGCAATCAGGCAGCCTACTGGAGGGTAAAATTGGTTTACCTACCTCCTATAGGCTGTGTGATTGCCCCACCAATATAGCATGCAGCATGGCTACACGTTATAATGTGGTGGGGGATAGGATTGGGCAGTTAGGCTTATTTGTACTGTAGTTTGGATGAAGGCAAGATGATTACGTGAGAGCTTGACAGACCCACATGAAAAAAATGGCAGCAAAAGTGACTGAGAGGCTCTTCCTATGTTTTCAGCTTGCACAAAGCAACCTGCTGACTGTAACTTTGGAGTTGAAAAGTCCACATGCAGTATTGCTTTCCGCAGAAAAGGAGCCGTACTCTCCTGTGATTTGGGGGCTCCGGCATTGTGCTGCTCTTGACATTTTATGGCGCTGACGTTGTCCCAGTGGAATGCTTGCCTGAACAGGGTCAGTTGTGAAAGTCTGCCACCTGCATATCATTAGAATGCCAATAACTAATGGGGCCAATAGTGCTAGCAGAGAGGCTATTAAGTAGCACTAGGAGTACTTTGAGAGCTCTTCCTGCAGCTTCTATTTAAAACTGTACTCAGGAAACAATGATGATTTAGTGCTGCTGTTCAGCCTAGCCTTGTGAAATTCCCTCCCAGCCTCTTCTTGGAGTCCATGGCAGAATTTTCATAATCAGTATAGCAGACCTGACAACTAGGAGTGAGCTTCCGGACTGCATTCCACAGATGGAAGAGGATGCGCAAGTGAACGTTTTCCAAAATGATAACCAAGCTTGGAAAGGCAGCGTCATTCTCCCCTTGCAGCTGCTTCTCATGTGGCTTCCTTTGTCGGTCTAAGAAAATGCAAGGGATGTCAAGCTTCCATACAGCCATGTTTGAAATGCAGGAGTATTCCGCCGCTTATAGGATGTTTCAAATAGAATCCAAGGCCTGGATTATTTAGAGGGATGGTCCATCCGTGTCCTCTCATTTACGTCTCCTTATTTGACATAAAGTGCAAGTACATAAGAATTGTCCTGCTTGACTGGGCCAGAGTGTTTGGGAACCTCTGCAATAAAGCATTGATGCATCCCATGGTTTTGCTTAGGACCCAAGACTGCAAAAGTGGCAGGTCAAGCACTTGTCGGGCTGCCGTTCATGGTTTTGGGGCTGCATTTGTCTTGGGATGGGTGGTAAAAAGTGGCAGAGACCTAAGTCACAGTATCCGTGATGGATAAGGGGCATTTCAACAGCTTCTGAGGGTGACGGAGTATAATGGAGTCCTGGTGCTTTCATTGTAGCAATGCACCAGCCTATCTAACTCTTTCAGTCCATTAGAACAGGGTCCCAAAGGGGCAGTTTATTGAATTTCTCCAGTATTGTCTAGTCAAGTGTCACACTTTGTGGTTATTCCTTGTAGAGCTAATGGATTTTATTTTTCCAAAGAGATTACTTCACCCGGATAGGAATGCCAGTAATAAATGCAGCATCATGGAACCAGCTTAATGAAAATGATGTCAAATGCCTGCAGTTGCTCTTCATGTTTTAATTAATGTGCTCCAAAGACTGCAGGGTTATTTAGGGGTGGGCAGTTTTCTTCCTGTGAGAGGAATCCTTATTCAAAGAAGCTAGCCTGTCGTACCTGCCAAGTTACACATCCCTTAGACATTAGGATAATGCAACATGCTAGGAAATGCATACTGCCCTGCATAGCTAACTACTAAGTTTATCTGGGTTCTTAATGGATTAGTGGGCATGTCCTTGTTAGAAGTTAGGAACTGTAAGCACAACTTTTAAAGTGTAGAAACTGGTACCCAAAGGTTTACTTTTATTTTTAATGTGCCTAAGAGTTAGCATTGCACATCCCTGGAGGAGCCTGTCATCTGATTCTGCCTGAGTCCCTGAGCCTTTCCAACTGGAAGGAGGCAAGCCCAGAAATGTAAGGATGCTGCCTTCTCTGCAGGAAGGTCATTCTGCTGCAGAGAAAGTATCAGAAGTAATTGAACTACACAGTTGTGCCCAATTACCCAACCTCAGCAGAGGCTGATTGGAAGGAGGCAAGACCAGAGCAATGAATCACCAGAGATGCACATTCATGGGTGGATACGTTGGGGTCACATTGAATTTCTTGCAACACAGTAGCCACCCAGTTTTTGAATTTTCAGTTTGCCCTTTCTGATCTGGCATCTAAATATACCCATAAAGCAGGCTGTGGTTGGGCAACATAAAGGCTCAAATAAAAGCGACAAACCCAAAAGGTCTGAATGTATGTTGCATTCAGGGTTAGTTAGCTCAGCATAAGCTAAGCCAGCAAAGTTTGGCCAGCACAAACTTTGGACCACTCTCAGTCAGAGAGGCCAGCACACAGACTTGAGCCATCCTCCCTGACTCCGAGAGTAGTCCAAACACGCTTTATAGTGGCCCTTGTGCTGGCCAAACTTTGCTGGCTAAGTTTATGCCAGCCTAACTCCAGTTTAGGATTGTGCTCTCAGTCATGAACTCACTAGGTGGCCCTTAAGCAAGCTGTTGGGTTTTAGGAGAGAGGGTGACTATCTCTGTTCTGCTTACCACATGACAGGATATTGCAAGCAGGCAGCTTAGCAAGTAGTGACATGCAAACTATGGTAAGCTTGGCTGCTTGCTTGTGGATTTGTTTTCAAATACTGTATTTATTGCCTACCCTTAAGTTTTGCTGCTTCCAGAGTAGCTTATAATAATCTTAAAACAATGTCAAAATAAGAATTATGAATAAAACCAATCTTGAAATACAGATTCAGGTGGCAGAAACACAAAACATAACTACACTGTAAAACCAGCAGTAAAATGAATTTGCCAGCAGCAAGCATTATATTCGGCTTAAGTAACATACTGATGTGCCTGGGCAAATGAAAAGGTTTTCACCTAACATTGAAAAGATATGAACGATGATGCCCTAGACTCCAGCATTTCACAAATGGGACACCACAGCTGAGAAGGCCGTCTCCCAAGTCACCACCTTTAGGGAATGAAGTAGGGCCTTGGATATGGATCTTCTGGTTTGGGCAGGCTTGCATAGGAATAAGTAAATACCTGGATCAACAGTGTGGAGGACTTTAAAGGTTAAAACAAGCCCTTTGGGTTATGTGTAGGATGGTTCAGCACCTAATGAAGATGTTCAAGAACTGGTGAAATGTGTTCCGTTTGGTCAGTCCCAATTAACAATCAAGCAGCCACATGCTGAATTAATTGACATTTCCAAGAAGTCCTCAAAAGCCTGTCAGCAGGTTATCACTTGGTTAAGCAGTTGTCTGTATTTGCCCAGAGCTTTTGGCTTATCAAGCAGAAGGCTGTTCTCCTTGAGTTTATAAACCATTCCCAGGAAAGCAGAATTAAAAACTGCAGCATAATAGCTTTAGCGGTGAGGATCTATCCATTTTCAGAAAAGAAGAAAATGAATGTGGATCTCTCCCTGGATACCACTTAAAAAGAAAAATCAGTTCCGTGCAAATGCATTCTTATGAATAACTTCTGTTCATAAATTGTTGATGGCTTGTGAATGAAAGAATGAAAAGCAAATCAGTACTGAGATTAGGTAAATTTTTGGAACTGTATTTCCAGCAGGCAGGCTGTGAAAACCTGTAATTAATATCGGCTCATTGTGGCCTCCATAATAAAATGCGGGTCTTCGTTGTGTATTGTTCATAAATCTGTTGCGTTTAGAGAGCACAAAGATAGAGATTTAATTTAGAGCAAATTTTTTCACCCTGTGGAAATGGGTTGTCAAGCAATTGATAGAATGCCGGCCCTGAGAGGTTTGCTATCTGAAGACCAAATTACAAAGAGATGAAGCTGACCTTTGTAAATTGCATTTACCAAGCCCCTTTAAGTGTTGCTGAAGCCCAGGGCTCTTTGCATATGAATTCCTCTTAGTGTGCAACCTGTTTCGGCTTCTTATTTGTAAAATGACTGGTAGCTTTCCCCTGATCTGAGCTGGTTTGTGAGTCCAGCTTTTGTTTGCAGCTGCCCAGTCAAGGGCTGGCAACTACTGGGAAGAAACACAATTGAGGAGGCGGCGATGCTGTAAGAACCAGAAAGCAAAGCATTGAATTACCACTGGGGATAATAAATAAATCAAGGAAATTTATTAGTTTGCTGTCGGTAAGAGAGCAGGGACTGAAGGGACCTGAAGCATAGAATGTTGTTTTCCTGGTTTTTGAAAATTCAGGTGAGAGGTTGGATGGTCTGGCTGTAAGCCAGCTTGGTTGCTGGAAACCTTCCTAAACCAAAAGTGTGGGGTTAACCTTTGATCCCCTTGCGTGTGTCTGTTAGGCACTGAACAGCTTGTGTTCACCCCCCTAAGGCCATTCAACAAGTCGTTTTATTGTTTAATGGTTCTGTTTTTATTCTGATTGTAAACTGCCTTGGGCCCTCTCTGAGTGGGAAAGCAGGATAAAAATTCCCCTAATAAACTAAATAAATAGAACTAAACTGAAGATCCAGCAGGGCTCTTCTTATGTTTTAAACACCAGAAGCCCTAAAGAATTTGATTCAGCTTTTGAAAAGCTGGCAGGTCACTGGTCACTTAACCCTTCTGTAAAAAGTCGTCCTCAAGAATAAAATGCCACACAAAATTCCAGCATTCGAGACTGTGCTCTTCACATGCCATGGTGTATAGATTTTAATTCCAAGGCCAGGTACTTGGAACAAAGCCCCCCAATCCCCCCCAGCTTTGTTGGGTAGGAGGGGTGACAGCAATTCTTCCCCTCCGTCCAGGTGCAGGAGGAACTGGTCCTGTGTGATTGCAGGGACCAAATTGGGAGAAAGTCTATGGGTAGGAAAATTACAGTCTAGGCTCACGCAGCTCCTCCTCCTTCTCCTCCTCTCATCACTGGCCAGTGGCACAAATCTGTCAGCCACCACAAAGGGATTGGCTGGATATAGGCTCTCAGACCAGTGACCATCCTGGCCCACTTGTGGTGCTGGTGCTGACAGCACAGTGATGGTTCTGCAGCTTGTCAATGCTGGCAAAAAAGGAACCGTTTCACCAAAAAAGCCCACAATGTGTGTGCTCTGTTCTGTTTGGAATCTTTGACATCCGAGACCCACAATATCTAGCTTCCTCGTGGAGCACTCTTCATGGAAAACTCAAGGCACATTCTGTTCAGTTTCTGCAGGGTCTTCCAGGGTCTTGAGAGTCCCAACCCACAGCTTCCTCATGGAACAGACGCTGCCAGCTGACTGTGGCTGAATTTCAATTTGCTTGGGAAGCACTGAGTATTCTCAGCTCATAGCCAGCTATTGCATTTTAGATAAGCTCTCGGTAAAACTAGTCTCTCACAATAAACAATGGGCTTAAAGAGTATGTCTGTAGAATGACCTTTGTGACAGGAGCCTTGCCTGGACATTATTATATCTGCTTCTGCCAATCCTAATCCCAGGAGCAGCTCATGCTTCCTAGGACAGCTGAAGCAGTCAGAACCTCCATCTAACACTGATGAGAGAGGAGGGCAACTCCGTCAAATCCCTTCCACTGAGGGTTCTCCCTGCCTTTAAGCCAGTGTGGTCCTCCAGAGTAGACTTCAAGTGGGTGGTGGATTGTCTGTTTGGTGTGTTTTAAAGCACAAGATCTATAGGTGGAAGCCCACCCCCATGAAAGTGGTCGCCGCATCTCAAAAAGGACATAGTGGAGCTGGAAAAGGTGCAGAAGAGAGCGACAAAAACGATTACGGGACTGGGGCACCTCCCTTATGAAGAAAGCCTGCAGCTTTTGGGGCTCTTCAGCCTAGAAAAAAGGCGCCTGAGGGGGGACATGATCGAGACATACAAAATTATGCATGGAAGGGACAGAGTCGATAAAGGGATGTTATTTTCCCTCTCTCAAAACACCAGAACCAGGGGGCATCCGCTAAAACTGAGGGTTGGGAGAGTTAAAACAGATAAAAGGAAGTAGTTTTTTACCCAGCGGGTAGTTAATCTGTGGAACTCTTTGCCACAGGAGGTGGTGATGGCATCTGGTCTTGATGCCTTTAAGAGGGGATTGGACAGATTTCTGGAAGAAAAGTCCATTGTGGGCTATAGGCGATGATGGGTTGTAGCCTCCTTACATTAGTAGTAGGCTACTTCAGAGTACTGGGTGCAAGGGAGTGGCAACAGGATGCAAGCATCTTGTTGTCTCATGCCTCCCTGGGGCACCTAGTGGGCCGCTGTGAGATACAGGAAGCTGGACTAGATGGGCCTTTGGCCTGATCCAGCAGGGCTCTTCTTATGTTCTTATGTTCTTAAAGTAAAGCTCTCTTCGAATCTATTGAGTAAGCTGCCTTAAAGACCAAAATGGTGGAAAGTTCAGATGGACATATAAATTTGTACATGTAACCAAATAAATGTAACCTTCCAGTCTGTAAATCCTTGCAACTGAGTAACTATGGGTTGCAAACTGACCAGGAAAACTGTCAACTAACTCCCTCCCCTGCTTTTTAATGTTTTTGGGCTAGTTTCTATAGATGCATGGGCTGAGGCTGTGCTGGTTTTTTGTTTTCACTAAACAAGTGAAGTCTTCTGGCACTTTTCATAGACTAACAGATTGTTGCGGCATAATCATTCCCAGTAGTGCAAGACCTTCTTTTACAACATGGCCCTATAGTGTGAGATGGAGGATAACCCAGTAGCTCACTGTGACCAGTCCTCAGAGCACTTTGTGGATAAAATTGTTCGCATCCACAACAACCTGGTCTCCACATTGACAGTTTCCAATGTGGCACCTATGGCAGCAGATCCCTAACTTTTTAACACTTCAACCCCCCGCAGTGGGTCACTCACTACATGATGCTCTCTGTCATGCTGCAAAGCGTTACTGGGAGCCTCCAGAGGTCACTTCCAGGTTGCGCTGGGCCTGCAACCTACTCCATCAGCCTCTGGGCCCCAAAATGCCTTGCAGAAGCAAACCAGAAGTTACACAAGCAGGTTGCAGATGCAAACCAGAAGTAACTTCTCGTTGCTTCCACAGGGCATTCTGGGACCTGTGGCGACCAATGGAGTGAATGGTGGGCTTGATGCAATCCAGAAGCAACCTCAAGAGGCTCCTGGTAATGCGTTACAGTGCAATAGAGAACATCGCGATCCATCGAGGTGGGTTGCAGCCAGTGATGTCATTCAGGGGGAACGGACCAGAACGGGCGTTCCGGATCCTAACGGGCTCCATGGCTGGTTCCGGGTTCCCGACAAGTGCCAATCAAAAGTGAGTTCCTGTTCCTAAATAATTTGAATGACACCACTGGTTGCAGCACTAAAAGCTTTGGGAACTACTGCCGTAGATGCCACATCATAAACTGTTAGTGGGTATCCATGAATGAGCCTTCTCTGTAGATGCCCCAATCCTGTGGAACTCTCTTTCTCTCTTCCAACACTGGCTGAAGACCTGCCTTTTTCAGCAGGTCTGTATACCCATGAAATTTGGTCAGCTCCAGTGCTCCATTTTTTCTGACCTCTGTTTTTTCTTTCTGATCTTTGGTTTTGTATTGCTGTTGATTCTAACTGCTTCTGTTAATAGTATTGGTTTTTGTAGTGCATATGAAACCACCCAGAATCTGTGGAAAAGGTGCAGGAGAAAAATCTTATAGTGACCGGACCATTGCAGCCTGGACAATTGTGTCCTGGGCCAATGAGACCTGGTATTGGACATTTACGTCCATGCTTTTTGCATCCCAGATATTTGTGTCCTAACAAATGTATATGTTTATAATAGGTGTACTTTTTAATTTTTTTAAATGCAAAGGTAGGGTTAGAGCTGGGATAATTGTCCCTCTTCACCCCTGCACAGTCTTCTAGTGGCTGTTGCTGGTGGTCTGCCTTTTTTTTTTTTTTAGATTGTGAGCCCTTTGGGACAGGGAGCCATTTAACGTTATTATTATTACTATTTGCCTGTAAACCGCTTTGTGAACTTCGTGTTGAAAAGCGGTATATAAGTACCTATTGATTGATTGATTGATTGATTGATTGATTGATTGATTGATTGATT
>JAJKFI010000155.1:1568404-1629302 GCA_029204185.1 Lerista edwardsae | reverse complement strand
ATTGATTGATTGATTGATTGATTGATTGATTGATTGATTGATTGATTGATTGATTGATTGATTGATTGATAGATAGATAAGAGGCTTAGGATGAATAACATGGGGCTTGTTGCCTAGTTATAGTGGGATTAAAAAAACCTGATATAAAAAGAATAGATGCAAATGTCTACTCTAGAGATACATTTGACTAGGACAAAATTTTCTAGGACGCAAATACCTTAGTACCAACCCTTATAAATTAGAAGGACCATCGTTTTCTGTAGTGTACAATCCACTCCCAGGCCCTATTGAGCCCAAGTCTGATAGTATCACATTTTTGTTCTTATATTTTGATGATTAGATTGTTTTTCTACTTTGCTCCACCCCAGACCCATCCAAAACCTGTTTTGTTGTCCCGTGTCCCCCCCTCCCCCAAAACCTGCAAAAACAATCTCTGGGATTCACTTCTGGACTTGCCAAAAACTGCCAGACTGTTATTATATGTAGCATTCTTTTTTTGAGAGCCTGTGTGTAGCTTTTCCATCCATATAAAGCAGCAGATGAAAATTTACATAGCAGCTGGGACTGTATTACTTCCCTTTCATAGGAAAGCTAAAGGGGTAGCTTTGGCCCAATGTCGGGAAGAACCGTTTCTCCTGATAATCAAAAGGAATTCCAACAACCAAACTGGCCAGCTTCAGCAAGTTCTGACCTGCCATGTATTTCAAGCAAGACTGCTGCTAAGCTGGAACCTCCTCCCACTCTCTCCTCCAACTACAACTCAGATATTCACAAGAACATTGCAAGGGGCCAGATTTCAGAAGCATACTTTCTCCAACAACTCTTGCGTTCTGTTGCAGCAGGGAGACCGTCTGTCCCACAGGACTAGAAAGCTGCCGTTGAGCCGTGTTTCATCTCTGTCCCCGGCATTGTGAAAGCCGCTCTCACCTCCAGCTTCATCTAAACTTTATCTTGTTTAATGTATTCATCATGTTAAGGAAGGTCTTTGGAGAGGGTGACTTTGCAGAGAATTGGTCATGCTGGGAGGGGAGAGGGGGCTCATTCTCTGTTTGCAAGGCCTCAGAAACGGTTAGGTAAGCACCATGTTTAAATATGCTCCCTGGTGCCCGAGCAGCCATGTCTGGGAGCAGTTGACTTGGCTGTGGCAACGGCATCAGGCAAGCAAAGCTCAGAGTTTCTTGGCTTTTTCTGCAGGGGAGGGTGGTTGCCCTTGTGACCAGCTAGTGAGCTTCCCAAATGCAGCAGATCAAGTCGCTTTTGGAAAGAAGATGCTGGAACTAGTAGACCCCTGGTCTGATCCAGCAGGATTTCTCTGACCGTCTTACATTCCAAACTGATAAATCCCAGTTTCAGGCTTCTGTGGTATGACATAAGCTTCTTGGCTTAACAGCCTTTCTCTGTATAGCAAAAAACTGTGATGAACTCTGGTCTCCTTTTACTGAAGCGTCAAAGACAGCAGTCATAACAAAAGCACAGAAATAGTTTTTTTCAGCACCACCACAGATCTTTCAGAAAATTAGAAATGGAAATTTCTTGCAGTGTGGTTTTAACTAGAGCAGTGGATTTCAAGCTTCCTGCACTTTGCGAATTGTTTCCTGGCCCTTTTTTTTTCTGCTGAAGAATCCCTGGGCGCTTTCTGGAGACAGGTTTCAGGGGTATTGTGTAGTTGTTTTTAGGTCCATTCCAGTTTGCATTTGAAACCTACTATTTTCACTGAGCCTAGCTATCATCTCACATGAACTAAAAACATACTGTAAGACGGGGTGTCAATCTTTTTTCATACCACAAGCTGAAGAGAAAGAAGTTAGCATTCATGGGGCCTGCTAGCGGCCAGAAGTGACCTCATTAAGCAGGAAGTGATGTCATTAAGCATGTAGTGATCAGAAATAAGCACTTTGTTCTCACCTAAGAATCATGCCACATCCCCCCCCCTTTAGGAATGCATCAAAATGCAAACTGATGTGGAATTTACAGGAGGTTAAATTTCCATTAGGTTAAATTTCCAAAAATTTTGGTCCCAACATTTTCCAGCCAAATTTGCATTGTTTTTTTGTGCCAACACATTTCATGGGCATTCCTTCATGGAAGGGGTAGGGGAAAAATTTTACATGGCCACGGGCCTTTAAAACTCCCACAAATCCTCAAGGCTTTGGCAATCAGTGTCTGTTTGGATGCGGTCAGCAATGTCATTGTTTGAGTTCCAAAGTCTTGAAATGCAATCATTGTTCCTCTTGGCTGTGCAGTCTTTAGCCAGATCAGGGTGTCTCCCATCTCTCCAAATCAACGCTTTATCAGAAAGGGCCTTGTTTAACATGAATTCCGACTCCACCTAGCATTAAGCAGAAGTGACAGGGGCCCCTGCTGTTTGCAGGCTGGCTTTTTGCCCAGTGCCTTGTCATTTGATGCTGTCCACCAGGTTTCCCCATTTTTTGTCCTTCTGTTCAAAAGAGCGGATTAAAAGCCTTTCCTTAGGAAGAGCAGCTGACACGGAGCTTTAGCTTTCGCACTTGTTGGGGGTGAGGCTACAAAGCAGCCTGGTGTCAACTGGAGAAACACTATTAATTGCACTGTGAAGATAGTAGCTGTCAGATGCAGAATGAAATATTACAGTGTGGCTCTTAGAAAGAGCCCAGCTGAGCAAAAATAGCCCCTCTCCTCCCCCCCAAAAAAATTGTTCAAAAAAAAATGAACTTGCTGAACATTCCAGGTAGAAGAACTTTGCATTCTGTACAACATGAATAGAATTTTTAAAATTCTAGAGATGTCTCATCCACCTTGCATCTGCAGGAGTTTCTGTCTTTTCCAGCCATAGGGCCATTAAATAAAACTGGAAGAATAGCTCATAAAGGACTGCTTCTAATTTTATTTTCCTTGAGTTCTGAAAGCAACGTAGGAATGAATCCAGAATGTGGGCTTTGAATGACATCTTGGCCCTGTGGAAGTGATAGCCATGAGTCCACGACTTGGATCTTATCTGGCAATGCTCCCAGTTTGCCATTCACCCACTGTCCAGCCAGTCTGTGGGCTCTTTCTGGTTGCTCCTCTACATGTATTTAGATGTCTTGATAGGGTATTCTTGAGCAATTCTTGATAGGGCAGGTAGGCGTCCATTTGAAACACGTGCAGCTGAATCAGATCTTTTAGCCCAGTGCAATCCACTCTGGCACTGACTCTGGAGTTCCTGAGTCACTTTCCCACTTTCCCACTGCCTGAGATCCTTTCAACTGTAAATGCTGAGGACTGAATCGCTGGTCTTATGCATGGAAAACATGTGCTCTACCAGACCAGTGTCTCAAGAACATAGTTGTTTCCAGAGGTGTACCTGACAGGAGGTCCAGAGGGCCACACGGTCCTGGGCACTATGATGGATGGCCCCAGGAGCTGCCGCCTGCCCTCTGGGGCCCTCCTGAGGGCCAGGCAGGGCCCCCCCTCTGTAAGCGTTCTGAAGCTTTCAGGGGGCCTTTCAACAGTACTTCTGTTTTCCAATGAAAACGGGGGATGGATGTTTTGTGAGGCTCCGGAGGTTCCAGGTGAGTGGGAGGCAGCAGTCTGCGGACCTGGGCCAGGGAGAAGACTGGTTGTTTCTGAACGAGGAATTAGTCAACTGAGTCAGATCCTTGATCCATCTAAGCCCAAAGTTGTCTACATTGATTAGCAGAGACTCTCTAGGATTTCAGAATGTTTCTTTCCCAATCTTACCTGATTGGGTAAAGGTCTTTCTGCATGCAGAGCATGTGTTCAATCACTGAACTATAACCTCATCCCAAAGCATCCCTGCTTTAGCATGAACTCTTCAGTTTGCAAAGAAACTTTGTTTTTTCGGATGTGTTTTTTGGTTCCTATGAGAATAACTGCAGCAGACTAAGGGAACATATGAATATCCACACCTACGTACTGTATGTGCGTAGGTCGCTATCCTTTATGATAATCTCCACAAAGAAACTGAATTTCTGACTTTGTGGCAAAAGTTTATTGACAGTTGCATCCCTCGTGTTTTTCCACCAGTTGTGAAATGAGCTCAGAGTTACTTAAAAAAAAAAGTAAGAGAAATTATTGCCACTTAGCTAATTGGAGGCTATTCTGTTGGGGAATTTAGCTGTATTCTCATGCTAAGCACCAGATTTTATTGAGCAGGAGGAGAGCTGTAAATTCCAGGAAATAAAATGGATTGGGCAAATAGAAATGTCAGTGTTTTCCAGAGAGAAAGAGAGACAGGATAAGAATGAGTAAGGATAACCTCCTGATTTCCACCATTCTTCTCTCAAATTAGTCTTTGAGAATGTTCTTAATGCCACAGCAGTGAGCATTGTTGAGAAATAGTAGCAATGAGAATGAGGAGGACACACAGTTCATTTCTCATCCTCTTGGCTTATAGGAGTTTTTTGGTTATTCATCACTTTGCAATGCGAGGTGTTCCAGGACCTTCGTCAGTGTACATTCCTGCAGCAGCCTAAATTAAACAAGCTGTCTTTAAAAAGAAACAAAAAACTACATGTTGGCGTGGATGATGTCTCCATCTTTCTGTTACTAAAATATGTCTTGCTTTCTGTGGTTAGATCTACATGGAACATTGTTTCAAGATTTTTCTTTTCCCACATACAATACCAATAGCATCCCTATAGCATATTTTCAGGTGTTTAGAGCACATCCCGTACCTTATATCAAGAATACCTTACATCAACCATGTAAGATAAGCCAATAATATTAATATTGCAGTGGGGATAGGGAGGAAGTTGAGAGAATAGTGACTCACCTAAGGCTACCTCTGTGAGCTTATAACAGAGGAGAAATCTGAACCAGGACTTCCCTGCTCACACTCCCAGGGCCAAACTGCATGTGATACAGATAACAGCAGGGGTGTAGCTAAAGAAGTACAGGAGGTGCAGTTGCACAGGGCAACAAGCTGAGGGGGCCAACTAGTGGCCAAAATTGGTCACTTGGTATGTATGAATAATACCATCATGTTATATACCATTTGATGCGGAATTTAATGCAGAATGCATCGAAACAAATTAGAGTGTAATATCTTCATTCTTTCAAAAGTTATGGCCAAAAAACCCAAGAAAATGAAAATGCAACTATGATGTCACTTCCTGTTGTGACATCACTTCTGGAGCATCAGGCTACACTTTCATTAGCTATGCCCGTGGATGATAGGCCTGCTGCCCAAAACACCAGCCCTTTGTTGACTTACCTCACCCCTCCCTATTATACATAGTCAGAATTACCTGTGTCATTTTTCCCACCCTTCCCCCAACCATGCGGAGCAGAGGCAAGGAAATGACACACACGCCTACAACAATGTGTTCGGGAAGAAGAGGAGGGAATCTTGCCTCATAGCTGTTGGTTTTGGCTGGAGCACTGTGTGCCATGATGAGTTGTTCTGCCCACAGCCTCTGCAGCATCAGCTCACAATACGAGAGCAGTGCTGCTGGTCACTTCTATCTCTGAAGGGGGAAGAGCTTATAAATGGTTTTCCCCAAAAGCAGCATAGATATGTTTCCATACAACTTGCTTGAAGATTCTGGCTATTTGCAACACACACACACACACACACACACACACACACACACACACACACACACTGTGCTTTCCTATTGAGGAAATTCCATTCAGAACCCGCCACCATCACACTCATAAATAAACACTGCAATTCAATTTCATTTTTAATTTTAAATCTTTAATTCTAATGATTATAAGATCAATTGAGGTCTGCAGTTTTTAATGGTTTGTCATTGTTTTAATTTTTATCCTGTATTGTTTTTACTTCGTTGTAAGCCATCTTAGGTGCCTTATACAGGGCAGAAAGGCAGAGTATAAATTCAATAATAATAATAATAATAATAATAATAATAATAATTATTATTATTATTATTATTATTCTAGGCACATCTACTCCAAAATAAGCCCCATTGTGTTAAACGGGGAAGTGGATATCAGATTGCAGCCTGACTAGCTGAGTGATTTCAGTGGTGCCAGACTGAGGTTGTCCAAAGCAGTTTCTGAATGTGATGGGGCTGAGCAGCGGCCACTTTGTAATTATGGCTGGGTAGAGGAGAACCCGTTTTATTCTGATTGGGAGTGATGATTCTCTCCTCCTTTTAAGATGAAGTGAACCTGACAATGCATGGGATTCCGTGTAATAGGGTCGTAATCACGGGGCACTTGCTCTGCCTGCAATTCCATAAATGTTACATGCAAGTGTTTTAAAGTCATTTTATCATGAAAAAGGAGGCAATTTAACATAACTATTACTCTGTGCTCTTCATGAAAAATGCATTAAGCAATTACAACTAAAAGTAAGAGGTCTTAGGAAGCAACACACTGCCGTAGGCGCTATGCCCCAGCAGCTGCAAAGATGTGTGATGTATTATTAAACGCCTTGATTATCAGGAAGGGGGACAGTTCCCATTATTTTGCAGGGGGTGTCTGTCTGCCTAATAAGGATTGTTTGATAATCCTCATAATGAGAAATATTCATTTTGTTATGGCAGGACAGGTGGTTTGGGGTTTTTGAAAGGTTGGGACAGTATTACTCTTCATTATGTTGCCGAAAAAGGGCACAAAATGGCTTTCATCGCGGGGAAAAAATGTAAAAAGGCAGACAACCAAACAAGAGAGTATGAGGATCATCGTTATTACACCTGTGCAGGCGGGCCAATCTCCCTGCTCCACTCGGCAGGCAGGGAAAAGGAGCAAGAGCGTACAATTCCAAATTATTTTTATATCCCTCTCCCCCGCCCCCAAGCTGCTGTTTGGTGGAAAATTACTACACAGGGGCTGGGACATGAGAAGCTCTGTGTTAATTGGGCCTTGAGAATATGCTGTGACCATTTTGATGAGGGAGGATGCTCTGCTGGCTTGAACCAGTTCCCTGTCTATTGTGAGGGCTAGCAGCACTGGATTGGAGAAGGTTACAGGCGGGGGCAAGTGACTGAAAACAATGAGAGCAAAGAGAGAAATAGTTACATACTTCAGCAACTTTAGACAAGTGATTAAGCAAAAGACTCAAGATGGCTGCACTTTGGTTCAATGGCAACAATTATGCAGCTTGGCGGTATTGATTGGGCAGGGTGCTGACTCCTGAGCCCCCTTGAATTATGGCTTGCTCCTTGCGCACGGGGTATCAAAGGAGCTGCAAACGACACGCACTGTGCTCTTATCAAGAACAGTAGCTGGTGCTTTGTTCGCTGTGACTCAGGCCTGCAGGGCTTTATTGAAAGGCTGCGTTGACATTGCTATTAGCCGGGCGCACGTGTCTGGGGGTTTCAAGGGGAAAGCTGCTTGCCAGGCCCTAACCCCAAGCGTCTGGGGGCTTTGGGTTTATTTTTAAAAAGCATTGGAAAACACCCCATTATACAGGTGTCAGGATCGTTTTATTCGTGCCAAAGACTGTGGGAATGGCTTGGAAGAGACTGTGCCCTTGACTCTCAGTGCCCTGGCACTGGCTGCCAATTGCTGCTGGGCTGCGTGAAATGACTGCTTGCAGTCGGCTTTCATGGACAATGCTGTCTTAGCATAAATAATGCAGTGCCATTAAACAGAAGGAAAGCTGATTCTCCAAGCAGCAGACTCCAAGCTGCTCTCCCCCCCCCCGCCCCTCCATCCATTCTTGTGAATTGGCTCAGATGTCCAGAGGGCCATTTCGTACACCTGGGTTTGCCAGAGAAGACACATTCAGTGGGGAACTGAGGCCAATCCTGACTCCTGACTGAGAGTACCTCTCAGAGTTGGTTTCATTCACCTGCTGTGCTTCTAAGGGTGCGCTTCAAAAAACTAAAAGTTGGTCTACATGTCATGCAGGATGAGGTGGTAGAATTCTGGGCTCAACAGATTTGCGAGATGGAGCAAGAGTCATATTTTTCAATGCACCCTACATTGAAAAAAGCTTTTCGCCTAGTAACTTAGGACATCAGGGAGAAGGCTGATTGATGCAGTGGCGTAGTTAATAAGGAGGTGCAGAGGGTAGCAATTGCACCAGGCAGTAAGCTTTAGGAGGGCTTGACACTAGTGACCAAAATTGTGAAAAACGTGGTAATTACAAATAAGACCATCATGCGTTATATATCATTGGAAAGGTAATTTAGTGCTGAACGCAATAAAACAGTGTTGGAATATCTGTAGTCTGTCAATAGCTATAACCAATTAACCAAAAAAGCATTTTATTTATTTACTTAATAACTTAAATTTGATTTTGTTGTGGGGGGGGGCCTACAAAATCTTCTTTGCCCTTGGTAGCAGATGCCTCAGCTACACTACTGGCTGTTGACACATTGCTCTGTTGACACACAAACACCACCTGCCATCCGAAGTAGTACAGTCCAGAATCCGATTGGCTCTCTCTCTCCCAGCTCATTCTGTATACATTATAGATCAGCTTTTAAAATGTCATCTTTCTGGCTTGACATTTTCTTGTTTGCATTTTGTAGGCACTCATAGACAAGTAACAGGCAACAGCTGAAGATAAGTAGCTTTCATGACGTCAGATGCAAGTATAAAATGCAGGAGCTTAACAAGGTGCATGTTGTAGGCTCTTGTCTGACTGCACCAACTTATGAAAATGTGTGTCTTGGGGCATGTTCTTGACGAAAATGCAAGCAGCCTTGTAATGTGTTCCTCTGAGCAGGTGCTTATGGTGGCACAGCTGTGAAGTGACTGTCGCTAGGTCTCTATAGCATTTCATCACCTGGTAAAATTGTTCATGGGCAGTCTACAAAGGTACGGTCCATGAACAATTTTTCCAGGTGATGAACTGTTGCAACACTCTCTTTAGAGCTGTGCTATAGTAAACACCTGCTCAGAGGTACTTATTTACACACACACTTGCTAGATGGTTGCTAGTTGCAAGCTGGTATTTCAGGCAGAAGGCTAGGCTAGATCCCTCCACCTTGACATGCTAGTTTTCTATGTGCAGGGTGCTTCTGTATTATTGGGGGCTTTCAAACATATAATTCCCCCTTTAACCATATGAAGGAATGCAGTCCAGTTTTACCATGTGATCTGCTGGAAATCCACAGAGACCATAACACCTTTGGAAAGAATCTCCATCAAGTGTGCAAGGGTAGATTTACACAACTTCATCCATCTTTGCCAGGTATTAATCAGCCTCTCCCTTGCTTTCCCCAACCAAGAGATATTTCATAAATTAATTTAGTGAGTCTGTTTTGCCTCTCAGACCTTTTATAATTCTGTCCTTCTCTCATCACAAAAGCCATTTCTTCCACCACTGTCACTCAACAAGTAATGCCAGGTTTGACTTTGTTCCTGTCACCCTTTTTCTCACAGACGTACCCATTTTATCTCTTGCATCAAATAGGTGTTTTCCTTTGATTAATCATTAAGCTGCCGCACTGGTTTGCCTTGGGAAACAGGCAGCCTTCCCTTGCTTTGTTGTTTAAAATTATCAAATAGAGACTGTCCTGCTTTAATTCAGTCTTGCAAATCAAGTTCACAAATGTTGCTGGCCTACCCCTTTGCTCATCTGCCAGCCCACGCTTATCGCTGTTGGCCATGAGTGGCACGTTAGCAATTTAAAGGAGAGCCGATTTGCTGCCACTTTGCCAAAGAGTCCCTTCCTGAGTGCCTGGGTTATTTTACAAGCTTGTTTTAATTAGCAATTTCACGTTAAACTTTAGTGGGTCGTCCATTTACTGTACTTGTAACCTTTCAGCTCTATATACCCATGGTGATGTATGAACAGTTGCTTTATTACAGCCACTGTGTTTCTGTGGAAGGATCTAGTTGTAGTTAAAGTTCAGGGGACTGGAGAAAAAATAGCACTCATGCATGGCTTTGGGAACTTTTGATAAGCACAATACTTTGTTCATATAAGATGTCGGGCTGCAGAAGGCCGGTTGTAGAGGAGTGTGCCACCGCTGGAGGCAGAGTCTTCCACCTCAAAGATCCCTCTCTGTCTTTAATTTATGTTGTTCACATTTTTATACCACCCTTTCTCCAAGTGGTGTACATAGTTCCTTCCCTCCTATTGTACTCACAACAACGCTGTGAGGTAGGTGAGGCTGAAAGTGACTGGCCCAAGGTCCCTTAGGAAGCTTCGTGGCTGAGCGGGGATTTGAACCTGGACCTTCCAGATCTAAGTCCAACTCCCGAACCACTACACCATCTCTTTATGACGCATTCGTCCCAGTTTGAAAGGTGCTCATTGCCAATTGTGTGTGTGTGGGGAGGGGGGGAGAACTATTGGAATAGTTGACTACGGAGGTGGAGCACTGTTACTCTTTTACTCAGGGCACAATCCTAACCTGGAGTTAGGCTGGCACACTTAGGCCAGCAAAGATTGGCTGGCATATGGCACACCATAAAGCACATTTGGACCACTCTCAGGAGTCAGAGGCCAGCACACAGACATGCGCCATCCTCCCTGAGAGTAGGCCAAACACGCTTTACGGTGTCCCTTGTGCCAGCCAAACTTAGGTGCCAGCTGACCTAACTGTGCCAGCCTAACTCCAGGTTAGGACTGCGCCTTCAGTGACCCTCCAAATAGGGAGAAATACCTATTTCACCAGGGAGAAATACAGGAATTCGTAAAAACAACAGAACATTGCCCATTCTGTGATGATTAGGAAAGGTTCTGGGTCAGGGTTTTACAATCCATGCAAGCAGGAGGCTGCTTGTGGAAAGCTTCAAATCAGAGCTGCATGCCTTGCATCTCATTGCTTAGTAAAAAGCTGTTTGCCACAATAACAAAGGATATTAGAAGACTGTAATTTTTTCATGTACGGTACAGATAAAAATTGAACTGAAGGCCTGGATTAGTACTTGATGGCCAAACGGTTCAATACCCCCTGCACTCAATAATACCCCTAAGGGCAGATCTGAATGTTACAGGGGAGACCAAGCAGCTGCCGCCAGTTCTGCCTGGACATGAAGCAACATTGACTCTGTGTTGGGACATCTTCACCCACGCTGGCGGCAGTGAGCAATTGTAGAACTACAGCCTTGTACATTAGGACGGTGGTATCGTTCCTGCAGGGCAGGTGAAGGGCTGGGAGAATTCTGACTTTTCAAAATCCATCTACGGCGTGAGCCTGCACTGGCAGGGGGTGGACTCAGAATGATTTGGAAGGTCCTTTCCAACTCTGGCTTGTATGAGCTTGTGGAGGAAATGAGAAATGTTTCACATTGCTGTTGAACTGCACCAGCTCTCCATTGAATAGTAGTACAGGTGTGCCCCGGTATCCACTGATTCAGTATCCACAGTTTCAGTTATCCACAGATTACCGTGGATGCTAGGATGCTATTAAATAGAGAGGGGAACATTAAATAAAACTTTTTTTTACGTTGTTGCAACAAAACCACTGATGTTCTCCTATCTGTAAAAGGGGATCCCCATAACCATGGTTTCAGGTATCCATACGGGAGTCCCAAATGGAACCCTAGCGAATACCAGGGCATGCCTCTGAGTCTCATGCAGCATCTAATATAAAGATGGCAAATTCTGGGGTCAAGGAAATTGTACTGTGGTTTCACTGCAAAATCTATTTTGGAGTTTTGCACATCCCTACTTCCTGTATGGGGACGTGGTGGCGCAGCGGGTTAAACCGCTTCTGCTCAGCTTTCTGACCGGAAGGTTGGGAGTTCAAGACTGCGTGACGGAGTGAGCTTCCGTTGCTTGTCCCAGCTCCTGCCAACCTAGCAGTTCAAAAGCACCTAAATGCGAGTAGATAAATAGGGACCACTTCGGTGGGAAGGGAACGGCGTTCCATGCGCTATGGTGTAGAGTCATGCTGGCCACATGACCACGGAAGCTTGTCTTCGGACAAAACGCCGGCTCTACAGGCTTTGAAATGGAGATGAGCACCACCCCCTACAGTCGGTCACGACTAGACCATTCGGTTGTGGGGAAACCTTTACCTTTACTTCCTATATAAAATGCATTGAGTTGGATCCAAAGGTGCTGTTCTACATGTGGGAAGGTTTTTAATAGTTACCACCTGGTGCAAGAATGTGGCGTAAGAAGAGTGACATTGAATCAAAAGGTGCTCTTCCACATGCGCAAGTGATTGCACAAGAGCATGTACAGCCTTCTGGCAGAAGCAGAATTGTGAAGATCTCTGTAGAAGTAACCTGTTCACAAACTCTTACGCCAGCATTGTGGAATAGGGCTAGTGGCTATTTTCCTCTCACTCACAGTTCTCTGGAGCCAACCCCTGATTTCCATCTGTGCAGTCTACCTGGAGACATGCTCTGAAGGGATTGTCAGTTATTTAGGGTGCAATCCTAACCAACTTTCCAGCACGGGGGATAAGGGCCATGCAGTTCCAAGATAAGGGAACAAACATTCCCTACCCTTGAGGAGGCCTCTGTGACTGCTACTCCACTGCAGAATGCAGAACATGCCCCTTTGGCACAGATATGTCAGGGCTGGAAAGTTGGTTCGGAATGCACCCTCAGTTTTGCATTTTGCAAACAAATTCACAAAGGTCACTAGCCATTAAGCATTTTTACTAGCCTCCCACAAGCTTGCAGCAAAACTTTGATGGTCACCCTCTAGCATCTCTGCCACTGGAAATCCCAGGCTAATTTCACAGCTCTTCTAGAAACCCCTATTAATCAATAAAAACACAAACACAAAATTCTTCCAGTAAATTCTGCACTTCCCACTGTTCCAAACATTAATAAATCTTAAAAGGCATCTCAACAGACTGCCCTCTGCTGTAGCCTTGAATTAATATGCACCCATTTCTACAATTCCATTACTTTAGTTGCAGAATCTTCAACCCATTTACTAGCAGAGGGAGGAAAAACATAATGAACTGAAAGAATGGAACAATATATCTACTTATAATAATGTATTTAGAGATGTCACCCTTGGCTTAAAGGAAATCGTTTAGAGAGCAATTATGTTTCAAAAGAGAATCATTCTTGTAAAGAATTGAAATTTAAATCAAGATTTTTTAAAGCTTGCCAGAGCTATAATTACTATGCCTGCAGTGATTTCTGCTCTACAGAGAAGGGTCATTTCATCGCAAAATTGCCTCAACAAATTTGAATAACGTGAGCCTGAAATTTTCTTCAGCTTTTTCTTAGGAAACATTCATTTTTAAAATAATAATAATAATAATCTCAGGCAATTTCAGGGGAAGATAAAGGAGCTGTTTTCAACTTGAAAATAGTACTCTTACAATGCAGAATTAAATGTCTGCCCTGTGGTATTTAGGCCCTTTTGGTATTTTGGCCCTGTGGTATTTTGGCCCTCCTTCCATATACATCTGGAGTTCTCCTGTGCATTTTCTCTCTTGTGTTTTTATTTTGGCTTTTAATGTTTTAAATGGCAGGATGTTGAGCGCCCTCTACAGGTGTAACACATAACTATGGTTTGGTTTTCCTTAACCACGCCTAAGCAGTTGATATAGAAGTTCTTTTTAGACCTTACAAGCAAGTGCCAGCAGCTGAATCCAAACCCTCCCCACACCTGACCCAAAGTAACTGCCCCGTTCAGCTACTCTGCTTGTTGTATTTTACAACGTGACGTAAGGCAGTCACCACCAGCAAGACATGTTAGCAGCTGAGCCCAGTAGGGTTGGGCCACAAATTCTGTTGTCTGGCACTGGAAAATACCATGAGGAAGTATCCAAGAATTATGTGCAGTTTGAACATAAAATCTGTTGCTGTGGTCAAAGGCAAAGTGAATGTATTTTGTGACTTTTCCTCCAGAATGAATAAATACATTTACATGACCATAATGCATGCACAAAATGAGCATCTCCCAACATACTGATGGATAATTTGATTTTCTTTTCGCTTACCGCTGAATGGTCTAATCGGCTCTGCAGACAATTTTAATCTGCATTAATTGCCATCTTATATCAAGTGTTGTTTACTTAATCATTAGCAATATTTGCTTTCATTGATTAGGATGAATTACTTCATTAAGGGTGCAATGCCTTACACACTTTCCTGGAAGTAAGCTCCCTGGAACACGGTGGGACTTACTCCTGAGTAGGCATGCCTAGGATTGCTCTGACGTTTCCTTATTCGAAGCCGCTCTGGTTTTCTCTAGAGCAGTGTTTCTCAACGTTTGTCCTTGTTGTACCACTTCGCATCATCTGCATATTGGAAGTACCACCGGGAGCAACTGGTGATGCCAGTTACATCCGGGTTAGGAGGCCAGATGCAATGTGACAAACACCAGTCTCAGGGTGGCTGGGAGGGATTTTCTGTGTGTGACAAAGCATGCTTTGGTGTTCTGCTCCTTGTCCTAAGCCTCCATCTCACGTTGCCTGGCGGCCAGGGTCCCATGCATACCACCAGCCACTAGTTCAAGTACCACTGGTTGAGAAGCACAGCTCCAGAGGGCTCCAGATACATTTCTACATTTCTAAATAGGAGGCATCATCATTTGGGACTGGAAGGGTGTGTGTGTGTGTGTGTGTGTGTGTGTGTGTGTGTGTGTGTGTGTGTGTGTGTGTAACACCTGATTAGGTGTCCAGTGGTGTCCAATGTTTTACCAATAGATTCCTAACCTGCCAGTAATGCCACTTATCCTAGGATGGTAGATAAAACTTATCCTTCCAGTGCTTCAAAACTTCCCGGCATACTATCATTATCACTAATATTCTCTGCCACTGGATTCTCAGGTTGTTTTTTTGTTGGTGGTGGTATTGTTTTTTGACCAGTTGGAATATGCATAAGCATTACATTGCCCTTAAGCAGCTGCAGGTAGACTCATTCTCTTGTTTGTTTGTTTGTTTGTTTTGTTTTCCTTTCTGCAGGAGCAACCAAGGCTTTATGCACATGAAGCTGACAAAAGCCAAAGAGAAATACATTTTGGGCCAGAACAGCCCTCCGTTCGATAGTGTGCCAGAAGTGATCCACTATTACACTGCAAAAAAACTCCCCATCAAAGGAGCAGAACACTTGTCTCTCCTGTACCCTGTTGCTGTCCGGACCTTATAATGGCTCTGACCATGCTCCTTCCTGTGGATTGGAGATGAGGGATTCAGCAGCAGGAGTGGCCCTGCACTGTCCATGCCCGTGTTTCTTGGAATGGAGATGTCCACTTCTGCCTTTCCAGCAGACAGCCGCGGCTGTCAGCAGACCAACCTCCAGTAGTTGGAATGGAATCCTTGCACTACTTTGCATGTCCTGTGTGGAACTGTATTTCTATTTATCTGAGAGGCGTTTCAATAGCATTCAGCCCTAAAAGAGACGGATCATTTTCCAGAACAACCTTGTTTTTTCCATGTATGGAAATATTGCCAAATCCAAAGAATGGCCTTCAAACTATTCTGCCTATGACCAATACTCTTCAATTTGTCTGTGGCGACACAATGGCCCATGGACTCAAGCAGAATCTGCAACTGGCTGCAGCCTTTCAGGGGGCAGGGCTAGGAGAAAACTTGTTCAACATAAGGAAACTCTGCACTATGTGCCCAATTCCAGATTTTCATGCACAGTTTAATTCAACACGGAGACCTTTCCTTTCTCTTTTTTTTTTTGTCACGATGATGATGTAATTTGAAGATCTCCATGAGTAATTTTGCAATAGCAAAAAGTGTTCAGTTATTTATGAATAGGGTATGTACTGAAATAGTGGTTTAATATATATATATTTTTATCCCCACCCCTTTTTTTGGTACAATAATAAAGCTCTAAGGGTTTTCTGTGCTGATTCCTAGATTAAAGGCAGTGAGCTGGTTCCATTTTCTGTTGTGTATGTACAATGTGAGTGGTGATGGTTCAGTGGGTTGCGGGGCGGGTGGGATCCATGAGGAGGGTTGATGTTTACATGGCCAGATTTCAGCCCTAACAAGGCTTCTGCGTGGCAGGCTTCCTTGGCACCTCTGCAAATAATTCCCAACAGGCAAAACTTCAGGGAGAGGCACATGAAGAAAGTCTTTTTCTGCTCCTCTAGCTGAGATGCACATTGTGTCATGCAGCAAAATATAAACTGGGCAGTTTTCCCTTTAGGTCGTACAAGAGGAGGTCAGCTTGTCCTGCACAAAAATATGGCTCGTTCTTGTTCCCCTCCCGCCCTCATTATTAATTGGAACTTTTGCATCAAAAGCTCTCTGATCTTTGTCCATTCAACTGCAGTCGGCTTCTACCTCATCTGTCAAGTGTTAACGTTCCTCACCATATCTTCAGCTAGGGACGGGCTGTGGTCTTGTGCCTCCTGAACAGAAAACATGGCAAACTCCACCCACCACAAGAAACCCGGGGCTGCTGTTGAAAACGGCAGCTTCTTCCCTTCACCCCAGTAACAGCTCACCTAACTTGCCCTATGTCATCCATCGCACTTGGAATCAAGGGCTAGAAAAATGCACGTCATAATGACGACCAAAACTTAACACATGGCTGCCACTTTGGGCAGCAGCCCTGTGCTTCTTGATACATTTAGTTCTGCCTTAATTGGCCCTGGTAACGTGGCCATCCCCATGAAGAAGCCTGATCCTGGCCCCTGTCAGTAGCACTGTGCATTTCTCCACTGGTGATCCAAGTTGAGATTCACTTAGCTTTCAGTTTCTTTTCATACTTGCAATAAGGCTGTGAAAAATAACCCATTGTGATAACTGGACTGTCTTTTCAAACATACCATTTCTCCTTCAACTTAATGTGTTGGTTTAAAAAAGTGTAATGGAATAATGGTTACGCTGATGCCTGTGTAAAATTCCGCTTCGTTGTACTGTACAATGTGAAAAGAGATGTCCTCTGCTGTTGCAGGCTTATACGTAGTATCTCTGCTACCTGATTCATTTTTAGCCATGTTTTCAGGCTGGCATAAAGTCCAAGGTTCTGATTGACCTGCTTGAGGACAAAAAAATAAATCTGTAAAAACGCGTATTGAATCGGCTGCCACTAATCTAATGGAATGTTCAAACTAATTCTGCATGCCAAGTGTCTCTCTGTTGTTGTTTGGGTTTTTACAAACACTGTGGGGTTTTCTCCCTAAATGAAGTAAAAAAAAAATCTGTTTTTTTTAAACAGTTGAATTCCTTCTTTACAGATTTTTTTTCCATAGAATGTACACTTGTCCATCACTTAGTTACCTTTGAGATCCCAGTTTTTTGCTTAAAGTTTTGGTAGCCAGCTTGTGGTCTACCAGGTCTACATGTGGAATAGGCAGTAGGAGTTTATGGCACACCTTGACACAGGAGAAGGAGATCCTCTGGTGTAGAGACAGGTCTATACAATCTGCCTCTCCAGCACTGAGTGTGCTGCCCTTCCCTACCTCCCAACACTGTTATGCACACTTCTGGTGCACTCTTTGACATAACCAATAAGGTCTGGCAGCTTAGACATTAATCCCTGTTGACCCCATGTATCAAAACACGTTTGACAACTGTGGCAGTGTTCATTCACCTGTGGTTGTATTCAGCTACCAACAGGACTCCCATAACGAAGTCTTTAGTAATGGAAAACCCGCAAGGGCATTTTCACTGCCAATGTTGCTTGCACACCACTGGCTACAGCAGGGTAATTACCACTTCTGCACTGCTAGTATGCAATAGGACTGT
Source organism: Lerista edwardsae (assembly GCA_029204185.1). Classification (NCBI taxonomy): domain Eukaryota; kingdom Metazoa; phylum Chordata; class Lepidosauria; order Squamata; family Scincidae; genus Lerista; species Lerista edwardsae. Next base: position 1,611,822 of record JAJKFI010000155.1, on the reverse strand, counting down.
GTTCACTGTTGCAAGTCCGAAACTTCATTAGTCAGTAGGAGAATTTACAACAACACCACTTCTGATGTCCCTCATTTTTACAAGTAATTTACCTGCCGCCCGGGTCAAGCACGTATGGACTAGTAAGCTATGCAGAGAGGTTGCCAATAGTGAGCTTCACATCATTTGAACAGAGCTGAGTGACATGGAACCTTACTTCCCCATAAATAGACAGAGGGAGATAACCACACAATCAGTAGACCATCATGTGCTAAAGTTCAAGAAGCAATTCCTGGACTTCCTACATCAGAGTCCATGTGGGAGAACTGTGCTTATATTACAGAAATGCCCCCTGTGGTTCCCCCCCACACCTAGGCTGGGACCTCCTTGACTAGGCAGTTGTCTAAATGCAGGAACTCAAACTGGTACAGTCTAGGAACCATTTCCTGGGCTCTTGGCGCTGGTTCCTTGATTGTGTAAATCTGCCCTTATTCTGTCCCGCTCACACCCCTCTTAGCATCTGGGAGAACTACTCCAGTGCAACCACAGCAACAGTGTACATCCAGTTGGAGGGTGTAAGAGAAACCACAACAGCTAATACAGCATCAGAACTCAAGCCTGAATCACTGTGCCTATCGATTTTCTCAAGCATTTCCATCCTTGTCAGAACCAAGCAAAGAAAGAGCACTCTCATGGCCAGTCTCTCCTAGAAATGGTTCCAGATGTACTCCCTTCTCTTCATCACTGGTGAAAGAACCTCAAGAGATTTCAGCTACTAATTAGATATGCTGTCAATTATACTTAGCAGAGAGAGATGTTGCGATCCTTTTTGGAATTAGACCAAACCAGCAAAGAGCTTTTCTGTTACTGTTGCAGACCTGCTTCGACATAGTTGCATACAAGTCGAATAAGAATAGGAATAATGCAAGTATTTATATACTGCCTTTCTTTGGCCATTAGATTGCTCCTCTGACTTTAATTCAAGGCGGTTTACATAGGCAGACTTGATTTCTCTAAACCCGCAAGGGGTTTTTACAAATTACAAAGAAGTTTTATCTTTCAAGAACTACAACAGCATACAGATGGAACTTTCGTGGTCTAGTCTTTTCTTTCTGGCCTCATGACTGCCTTCCTGCTGGCTGATAAATGGCTTTTCTGATCCCACCAAAGAAACAGCTGGCCCAGCACAACTCCTCTCTCACAGGCTGCTGGAGACAGCTCTTATCAGCCACACTTCTCAAGGTCTGCCGTTCATGGAGACTTCCAGTCTTGTCGAACTGGTGACCTTCGGATCTTATCTTTGGGCAAACAGAGGCATTATCCCTCTCAACTAAACCTCCTGTCCCAACAACCCCAACTTTCACTTAATATAAGGAGGGAGTTCCCCCACATCTGAAATCATGCCCCACAGCAAAACCTGCCACTTCAAAGAGAAGACCTCTAACCTAGCCATTCACCTGAGAGAGCCAATTGGCCCCTTCCAGAAGAACATTTCCTCCTGTGAAAGACAAGCACACTGGACCTCCTCAGTGGCTGACAGTGTAAAGTGACTCAAGCAAATGAGAGCCGGTGGGTCAGATACTCCCTCCAGAACTATTGCTTCTATTATTCAGAACACAAGAAGAGCCCTGCTGGATCAGGCCAAAGACCCACCTAGTCCAGCTGCCTGTATCTCACAGTGGCCCACCAGATGCCTCAGGAAGCACATGAGACAACAAAATACCTGCATCCTATTGCCACTCCCTTGTACCTGGCATTCTGAAGTAGCCTACTTCTAACATAAGACGGTTGCACCACCCATCATGGCCTGTAGCCCAAGATGGACTTTTCCTCCAGAAATCTGTCCAATCCCCTGTTGTGGCTCAACTATGCAGGATAGGGGCAGAGAATCATTGCCTTGTCCTTCTCCCCAGCTTCTGACAGAGGGGCCTGGTTCCCACTATATTCTGAGAACAGATTAACATTAGAAATGCCCACAGCAGCATGCTCGCTCTCTCTCCTCCCCCCCACCCCAATTTAAGAAAGATCCCATCACCCAAAAATTGGAATCAAGTATCGGTTTGACAAACGACTTGTCAAATGTTTTTAAAAAAAATAAAAAATATGGTCATACGCTATTCAGATACCCATAAATACAAAAGATCAAGTACCAAAACAAACAGGAATAAAGGTAGCACAAAATGCTGAGATGTATCCCCAGCCAGCCCCTAAGAATGAACCCTGTTCAGGATTCTAGCCAGCCCGGATAGGAGATTTTTGGTGCTGTTGGGGAAGAAATCAGAAACCTTTTTGTCTTCAACCATTCCTTTGAGACAAACCCCTGCTGTGTGCAATAGCACTGTATGATCAGGAAGTTGGGCATTTGTGATGCATTAGGAGTGCAGAAAGTATCTCCCCCCTCCTTTTTCCTTCCTCCTGAAATTGTATAAGTGCAGGGAGGGGAGTTTTAAAGCATTACAAAATACATTCCCCCAACCATAGTTCCCTCCCCAGGAAACTTGCTATAAACTGTTTAATGGCCTGAACAGGTCAGTTCCTTTCACTTGTTTTTGAAAAAAAATAGCACCCACTTCCTTATTTTTGGTGGCCCACTTTTGATGGGCCACAATATATTGATAGAATTAAAAATCAACCACTTAAAGCTAAAAAAAAAACCCACCTGCAACCACTATCAGAAAAATGATGTTGCATCTCACCAGAAAATCTAGCCATTTGCTTGTTGGTCAACATTATATAAATATAGGTAGATCTATTATCCGGACATCCAAAATCCAGACTATTTTGAAATCCAGACATTCTTGTCCAAGACTTTTTTTTAAAAAAAAACTTTCTGTAGTGTGAACACTAGACAGTTTTGTGCTCATTCCCACATACAGGCTGTAAATTCTGTTCTCTGCTCTGTGGTTTGTATCATCGTTGAAGAATGTCAAAGAGGCCAGCAGACACCCAAACAGGCAACAGTGAAACGAGCAAGAGGAAGCATTTCTCATTATATTTATGCAATTATTCTGAAATCCAGACAAATCCAAAATCCAGACACTTTCCATCCCAGGCAGTCTGGATAAGGGATGATAAATCTGTACATGGTTACATACTCCTTGCATTAAAATGATTACAATTCTGCATCTCAGCAATCCACATTCTGTGCCCGTAGAAGGCTGAATTCTGTTATGTGTATCAAATTATGCACATTGAGCAAGGTACATCATTACTATTTTGCATAATTTTATGGGAGGGGCAGGAATTCTGAGTTTCTGTGAAACCTATTCAGTTAGCCCTTTCCCAGCATCTTGGGATTTCAGTACGCAGCCACGGGGACTAGAACCTTGCTTTTTTGAAATGAAAGCAGAAACTCTCTGAAAGCAAGTTGTGACTTCATACTACATTTTTTGGTACCCCTATGGGGCCATGGGACATCCACAAACCTGTGTGAACATGGTCTTTGTCACTGTGGTAGCAAGCTGAGAAAGTAATGTAAAGGTCTCAGAGCTGTGCCAGAAAGTTTTTTCTACACCACCACATATGAACTTCCTTTCTGCTTGAGGATGGAGGAGCAACTCCTACACTGATCTTCAGCCACTCTCCCAACCACATACAGGCTCATCTAGAGAACTAGAAAGTTGTGGTCACAGCCAAGCATTCAGGTACGCAGGATCCTTACCTTCTTTTCATTAATCCCCTCTTCAGCAGTTGCAAGCATCCCCTCCCCAATTAGCCACATCGGCTGCCTTGAGCATCTTCTGGTTTAAAAGAGGTTCTCCAGGTTCTTTGTGCCCACCTCAGTTGCACTGCACAAACATGTCAAGGCTTCTCCTGTTGCTGGCCAAAGAACCTCTGTCTTTCCAAGCAAGGGCATCTTTCAATGCTTTTTTTTTTCTGTCCTGCACAATCTACCTGGGATTTCTACCGACAGCATAAGACATCCATGCATTGCGTTTCCTACACAATTGTGTACACACCCTTCTATATGGATGGCATGCATGAATGTTATCATAAATCAACATTTTGCGACAAATGTCCCAGATCTTTCTTCCTGAAAAAAGCAATTGCAAAGAAAGGGCTGACAATGTTTTGACCCCTTCTGGCACCCTATGATGAACCACACTCTCTAAAGCAACAACGTCATTAGCCAGGATATGGAGCCTTCACAGTTGATGCATCACTACACCCTCCCCATCTAGAAAGAGGCACTGTCACTTCTTAAAGTGGAGCTCACTGACCTGCAAACAGAGTTATTTTGGAGCTGTGACTGGAGAGCATAATCCATTTCTTGATACAGGGGAGGGCACTAGTTGCAATCCTACTGCTATATCTCTCTAGAAATGGAACAGGCTCCATGCTCAAGGTGCATCACTCATCAAAATATCAACACTGGCGCATTGAGGAAGCACTCCATGGGCAGAAACTTCAAGAAGCAACTTCAGCATCCCTTGAGCAAAAGAGAATATGAGTGGCATTTATACTGCAGAAAGTTGGTCCGCTTCAGACACCCTGTTACACCCATGTTGCAGGCAGCAAGAAAGTATCTCTCATGTCAATAGCTGGCAGCCAAATGGAGCTCTCTGTCTCAGTCCCTCCTGCGATTTCTCCCAAGAACAATCCACCTTTCCCACAAAAGTGGTTCCTTGATCAGCTGCCAAAGCTCACCAGCTTCGCCTTCACCATCATCATTGCCAACTGGAGATTGTAGCGGCAGCCAGTCAATCCTTGGCGATTTGTTCATTGTTCAATGGCTGGCTTTGAGTGCCACACTGTCCTGGCTCCTGTTCGGCTCTTTTGCCATGCAATGTCACAGGGTATTAACCAAGAGAACTCTTTGGAGTATGATAGAGCAAATGTTTTTGCCCATAACAGGTGTGGAATGAAGCCAGGGTTAGGGTTCTATGGTACCTTCTTGTGCAAGGGCTTCGAGAAAAGTCTTCCCATTGATTTGATCATGTATTGGCCTTTGGACCAACTGATGGCCAACACCTGTAAGCAGTGGGGAAACCAAGGGCGCAATCCTAACCTGGAGTTAGGCCAGCACAGTTAGGCCAACCAAGTTTGGCTGGCACAAGGGACACCGTAAAGCACGTCTGAACCACTCTCAGAGACAGGGAGGATGGCACACATCTGTGTGCTGGCCTCTCTTACTCAGAGTGGTCCAAACATACTTTACGGTGTCCTTTGTGCCAGCGTAACTCCAGGTTAGGATTGTGCTCCAAGTGTGAGCAAGTGTAAACCCCACTAACAGGAAAGCCGTCTTCAGAAAGTGCTGAAGTTTATTTCTGCTTTTGAACAAAAAGGGATTTTTCAGAACTGTAGCATGCCTGCAACCTAAACTTAACCTGAATGTTCTTTTGCACTGCAATGGCATCTTCATTTTATTTAAGTGATTGTGCGATTTTTTCCCCTTTTCAAATGTTCCTCCCTCTCTCTCTCAAATAATGTTACAATGATTTGTGGCTGAGAGAATGTGTAGTAATCATGTCTGTGTAGTCCATTAAAAGTTTATTTTAAATAAAATTATAAACCTCTCCCTTTTCTTCCTCTCATTGTGGCGGTTTCCTCTGTCTCGAGTGCATTCATATTTTTGGGAGCAGCTAACAATTGGAACTATTATTCCATTGCAGGACAATCCATTTCTAGGTGCCCTGGGTTTTCGAAGGCCAATGTGTCAGCCATTGGCAGAAGAAATGAGAATTAGGCATTAAGGAGGAGGGGGGGTAGTAAAATCCTTGACAGAGAGCTCCAGTCTATTCAATCGTCTGCATGAGAGAGTTGCTTAATTTCGCTCTCTGCAGTTCATTTCTCTACAAAAGCTTTTGACAAGTAATGTGCAGTGACTTAATTTTATCCAAATGCTTGGCAAACCAATTAGCACCTTGAGAGACAAATGGGAAGGCATCCGCAAGGAGTTTCCAGCAATACAAGCAAGCCACAATAGATCTGTCTTCTTTAGCCAGAGAATGGTTTGCTGTGCTGTTTCGGTTGAAGAGTTTGAGGTAAGCTGTGACTGAAATTCCTAAACAGGCAGGACATTTTGTCCCTACTTATGTTGGGAAGAAAAGGAGACGCTTGGCATTTTATAATTCTTTAAAACCCTGCCTCAATTGAAACTGCACACTCTTTGGGTTGGACACCAGGATTGGACACAATACTCCAGATGTGGCCTTAACATCATTTGGCTCTGGGATTCACTGGGATTCACTTTTTAGAATGACAATCTATCCAGGACCCACCAGAAGTGATATTGTGGCCTGGGGTGCTGTCATTGTGATTCCAAATCCTGCTGCTTTCCTGAGAATGCAGCAATAAGTTGGTGATTTCTTAGCCGCTGTCCAATATCAATCAGAAAGCAAAAACGCCTACTTACAACTGTGACACAAGCAAAACAACCACATAGCCCTCCCCCTTTCCATGGGAAAAATTTCCCAGTTTTCAATATGGCTGCTCTAGGTGCTTCATGACCCACCTGAAGTTAATTCATGACCCACTGATGGGTCCTGATGGATAGTTTGGGGACCACTGTCCTAACTGCTACATATTTTGGCACCTGCTGGGTCTTTAGCTATTTTTTGATAAAATTGCAAGTTCAGAACCCAAGAGGACTACTTGTACATTTCAGAATAATGTCGCTATGCAATGTGGATATTTCCATCATTCCAACACTGTTTTGATGACAAAAGCCACTTTTGGCAAAATGAGGACTTGGGAGTGCTTTTAATTCCCCCAAGCCAGACGGAAAGGAAGACAGTTTGGGACTGCCTGTCTCCCCTGCTGGTTCACACAATGGCCTGACAGAAGCACTGGCTCCATCAGGCAGGTTGATCTTCCACTCAGAGCCAAGTATCAAGTTGCCTGGCCTTTCCTTCACATGGAGATACAACCCATTCTGAGACTGTAAAACTCCACAATCAGGGAATTAGAGGATAGGTCCTCTTGCAGATTAGGAACTAGTTGAACAGGAAACGGTGAGTGTCCGTGGGCAATTTTCACCGTGGAGAGGCAAAAAGCAGCAGGCCCAATGATTGGTTTTGGGATCAGTGCTTTTCAAACTGTTCATAAATGACCCGAATTTGGAATAAGCAGCAAGGTGGTCAAATTTGCAGATGACACTAAAATTTAACAGGTGGAGAAGTCTAGAAGGGATTGCAAAGGGCTCCAACTGGATCTCCCTAAACTGGGGAGCTGGGCAGCAAAATAGATGCACATCAATGTTAAGTGTGTAAAGTGGGACAAGAAAGCAAAACTTCACATGTAGGCTGATGGGTTCTGAGCAGTCTGTGACTGATCAGGAGGGAAGGAGAGTTCAGCGAAAGTGTTGACCCAATGCACGGTTGCTGTGAAAAAGGCGAATTCCATGCCTGGAATAATTAGAAAAAAATAATATAAAATAAAGGCAACCAAATATTATTATGCCATTGTGCCAATTGATGTTAAGGCCACATCTGGAATATTATGTCCAATCCTGATGGCCACACTTCAGAAAAGATAGTGGAACTGGAAAAGTTGCAGAAGAGAGAATTGAGTAAGCAAAATGATTAGTGGGTTGGAGACCCTCCTTTACAAGGAAATGCTACATCATTTGGGGCTCTTCCTTCTAGAAAGAAGGTGTCGGGGCAGGGAGTTGATTGAGGTATATAAAATTATTCACAGGATGGATACAGGGAAGTTCTTTTCTTTACCCAGTGCATAATTATTTTGTGGAACTCCTTGCCACAGGAGATTGTGATAGCCTCATCTAGATGCCTTTAAAAACAGATTGGGCAGATTACAGAGGAAGAGTTCATCACAGGTTACAAGCCATGACACCTATATACAACCTTGGAATTTTAGAGGTAGCCTATCTCTGAATGCCAGTTGCAAGGGAAAGGCAACAGAATACAGGTATCTTGTTGTCTTGACTGCTCCCTGAGATCTCTGGTCAGCTAGAGTGAGCCACTGGAAGATGGACTATATTTATTTTATTTATTTCTTTGAAGAACTTATATCCTGCCTTTCCCATGCCGAAGCAAATCCCCAAGGCGTACAGAAAACAACAAGATACAATGTAACCACAATAAGTAAAACAACATTAAAACAACAACATTAAACATTAACAGGAACACCAAGAATGAACAAGAATGAAGCTAAGTCCAATTCTTTCTATATATACGGCAGCTTGGAAGGTGGAAAAACAATTGACCAGAGGAGTGAACAAAACTATGACAATATACCAGAGGGACAGAGGGCAGACACCCAACAATCATAGGTATTTTTTTAATTATTTATTAAACAAAATAGGTATTTTTTTAATTATTTATTTGAAGACTTTATACCCCGCCTTTCCCATGCTGAAGCAAATGCCCAAGGGGGCTTACAGAGAACAAAGTACAATGTAACCACAATTAGCTGTGCATCCCCCCAATGACACCAGAAGAGACAGGTGCATATGGATGAACGGACCACTTTATTGCAACAAATTACAAAGGAGCCGGAGACCAGCAGCAATTAATCACAGCAGGATAAATGGACAAGGCCTTAACTGAAGGTGCTGGCGGGCGAAACAGCCTGGCTCCAGGCCAGCCCCTCGGAGCATGACCCTTCATGGTCCAACCCCCTGCGGGGGCGGGGGCAGCAGGCCCGCACACCCTGCCCCAGCTGGAAAGCATCTGGGGTGGGGCCAAGGCTTGAGACTGCGATTCCCTGCCAGCCCCACATGCCAGTCAGCAAGTGTGGGCCTGCGGATGGGTCACTCAGTGCCTTAGCTGACCTCCGGATGCACACCAAAAGCCTCCTTCCAGCCTTTGTGCCCGTGCTAACCTGCCTCGGGGGGGGGGTCAGCCTAGAGCTTGACACCCACCCCTCCAACAAGGGAACAAAAGGCCATGAAGGCTCCGCTGTAGGTCTCCAAGGAAAATATCCTCTCCATCCTCCGACAAGTGGACCCCGTCATCCCTAAACAGAGAAGGAGAAGAATGCACGATTGCAGGGTGCTGAATGACCAGGCCGCCAGTCTGCTGCACGAAGCTGCCCACTTCCCAATGTACTTTTCTCCGTGTGCACTCGATACGCGGCACAGAGGCCACCCCTCTCCAGACCCTGCGCTGTAAACAGCTCAGACCAAACCACTACCAAGCCTGGAGTCAGTTCCCGCAAAACACTAATGTCGTTCCAGGCTTGCCTCCTTAAGGACAGTCCGGTCCTCAGGGTCTGGTCATTTTTGCCCGAGTGGTTCACTATTACCTGGGGCGGATTTGCCCTTAAAAATTCTGAGACCGCGGGGAGCAACTGTCCCCACTGCATGCCTCGCCTGGCGGCCCAGGGAACCCTGGCACTGCTGTCTAGCCCCAGCTAAGTCCCGATGCTGCATTCCGGTGCCCATTTGCGGGTCCAAAAACAATGGCGTGACCGCAGATCAGCACTCATGTTGGTTCTTGAAGCAACCTGAAAGAAAAACAGGAGCGTGAATGCAGGGGAGCCAGTCTGGCCAGCCAAGCAGTTGTTAAGGCCATGGGGGGAATCAGGCCACAGGCCTGGACAAGCACAGCGAGCACCGCATCCAGTCGGGGCAGAGCACCTCTAGACAGCACAGTGAGCACCACAACCAATTGGGGCAGAACACCCCTAGCCACACAATGTGGCGATTCACATAAATGAAGGCACCAGGCCTACATGCCCCACCTTGTGGCCATCAAAATAAAGGGGGAGGACCTCCCCATGCCACTGCACAACGCAGTAAGCAGGTTAGGGCACATGCCCGATGCCACAAACGTGGCGTACTCTTCGCCGCACAATGCAGTAGCAAGCAGGTACGGACACCATGCCTGATGCCACACGCGTGGCGCACTCCTTGCCTCACAGCGCAGCAGTAAGCAGGTAAGGGCACTATGCCTGATGCTCCATGCATGGCTTACGCCTTGCGGTACAATGCAGCCATAAACAGGTAAGGGCACCATGCCCGATGCCACACGTGTGGCATATCCCTTGCGGCACAATGCAGCAATGGTTATATAAGCTGCCATGGAATGCAGCTTGTAAGCACTGCCAGACTCTGCTGGGGTTGCTCCATGCAAAAGGAGTTAAACCCAAACCCCTCCAGGGCATTGGGGCAGAGGGGCAGAGGGCAGACAGCCACACAATCATCCAAAGGCCAGGCGAAATAGGTATGATTTGAGCCCTCTTCGAAAGGTCATGAGGGAGTGTGTAGTTCTTAATTCTTCTGGAAGGGAATTTCATATTTGTGGAGCCGTTACAGAGAAGGCTCGTCCCCGAGCTGCCATCCCTTTAACTTGGGACAGAGGGGGCACTTGAAGGAGAGCCCTTCCTACATAATCTAAGATTATGTAGATGGCCTGATCCAATGGGGTGGTGTTCAGGGCTTGGTCTAGTCCATTTGCTTTGAAGCAACTCTACCCACACTAAATAGCCCTGCTTATATTCAATGGTATTTGCAAGAGATTATTTTATATGCAAGGAGCGATTTCCCAAATTAACAGCTGGGAGTCCCAGCCTAGGACTGCTACAGATATTACCGTAAGCTGTTAATTAAAATTCATAATGGGAGATTGCATTTTTCATACTTAATTGGCATTTGTTTTGCTGCAATTGAAGGGAGAGGTTAGGAAATTAGTCTTACTCCAATTAGACTTTCATTTTGTTATGTGAACAGGGAGGAAGGTATACATGAATCTCTTATCACCATATCCTTTTGGGAAAATGCCACAGGAAACTAGGAACATGAACCTCTATCGTGTTACATGCTCCCCTTGAATATTCCTTGAAGGAAGGAACAAAAGAAAAAAGATTCTCAAGGTGTGGGAGTAGCTTACAGGAAATTGGAAAAGATCCCTCAGCATTTCAAGTTATTCATTAGTGAAACACAAGTTACTGGAAATCTCACAGCCAAAAGGTAGCCTGAAGATCCATTTTTCTTGAAGGATCCAGTGTGTAGCCTGTGAATACCCCGGAATTCAACCCTTCTCCGGAATGAACAGGAAGTGCCTGTGGCCAGGAGCATTTTTACCAGAGCATCAGCCACACAGCCTTTCCTGAGGAAGGCAGACCTGACTGCAGTAATCTAGGCCACTAACAGGCCAATTCATGGTCCCTTACACTACTTGTAAAGTAAAAAATACTTTTTTACTCAGCAGATAATTAACCTGTGGAATTCCTTCCCACAGGAGGTGGTGATGGTGTCAGGCCTAGGTGCCTTTAAAAGGGGATTGGACAGATTCACAGACAAAAAGTCCATCGCCCGCTACAGGCAGTGAAGTGATGGGTATGTGCAATCACCTGGGTTTAAAAAGGTAAAGGTTTCCCCACGACCGAATGGTCTAGTTGTGACCGACTGTAGGGGGCGATGCTCATCTCCATTTCAAAGCCTGCAGAGCCGGCGTTTTGTCCAAGGACAAGCTTCCGTGGTCATGTGGCCAGCATGACTCTACGCCGTAGCGCACGGAACGCCGTTACCTTCCCACCGAAGTGGTCCCTATTTGTCTACTTGCATTTAGGTGCTTTCGAACTGCTAGGTTGGCAGGAGCTGGGACAAGCAACGGGAGCTCACTCCGTCGCGCAGCCTTGAACTCCCAACCTTCCGATCGGAAAGCCCAGCAGCAGTGGTTTAACCCGCTGCGCCACCACATCCCCACCTGGGTTTAGATGTAGGCTATTTCAGGCCAGGTGCTAGGGAGAGGCAGCAGGATGCAGGCATCTTCCCGAGGCATCTGGTGGGCCACTGTGAGATACAGGAAGCTGGACTAGGTGGGCTTTGGCCTGATCCAGCTGGGCTCATGTTATGTTTTTATGTTCACTAGAACTCACGTTCTGGCAGCATAAGGCAGTTTATAGAAGCTGCAAACACACCCTGCCATTGGTAGGAGCTGGGCCTTCGCCACAAGTCACAAGCAGCAGTGAGCTGCCAGCAGATCCATCACATTCCCTGGTGTTGGTAGGTCAGCATAGGAGGAGTGGAAGGGGGGCTGTATTTGGAGCAGTAGCACTGCTGAGATCTTATCCATCCTTGCAGGTCCTCATGTCTTGTGCCAGCAGAATCACTGGCACAGGTTCGAGAAGACCCGTCGTCATGTTGGAGGCTTACCCCTGGGTCCACAGCTGCACACTGCAGCCGTGCTGGGGGCCAGGGGCGTAGCTGAAGAAGTGCAGAGGGGTGCAATTGCACTGGGCAACAAGCTGAGCTTGACACCAGTGGCCAAAATTGTGAAAACCTTGGTATGTATGACTAATACCATCGTGTTATACACCATTCAATGTCGGACTTCATGCAGAATGCAACGGAACAATCATTCGATGCAGAATTTAATGCAGAATGCAATGAAACAAATGGGAGTGTAATACCTTCAGTCTGTCAAAAGTTATGGCCAAAAAAACTAAGAGAATGAAAATACAACTGTTGTGACATGACTTCTGGGGCATCGTTTTGCCCTCTGCACGTTCATTAGCTACACCAGTGCTGGGGGCCTGCTATTGCTGCCGGCTACCTCCAGCAGCAGTGGTAGGCCAAGGAGCAGCTCAGGTGGGCCAGGCAGGAGATGGCATGGGAGAGGGTGGAGGAGGATCTCGGCAGTGCCAGCATGTGCCGGATCCTAACCCCATTCCCTGTTCCTGTCCCCTTCCCTCTCCCTCTTCTCAGACTTGTGAGAGCAAAAGAGGTCCTGGGGCAGATCTGAAGATACCCTTGGAGGCTTGCCCTGGGGCAAGGGAGCACAAGTTCCTTTGCCTCAAGGAGACTTCTGCAGTTGCCCCCCCCCCGCACAGGATACAGCATTCACTTCAGTGGCACAGCTGCATCAGAGGGAGGGATTTAGTTAGGATTGGGGAAGGGCTGCCTAACCACTAGCCCAGGTAAGCTTGAAACAAGCATTTAGGGCCAGAGCTTTTTAAATAGCAAAAACACGCCTTGCTTTGGCAATCACTACAACTTCCATAGAGGGGAAGGCTGCAATCTAGAATTAGGGCATGATAAAGCAGTTCTGTATCGTGTTCCCTCTACAACTCAAGGCTGCTGCCAGAGTAGTAATAACTTGGAAGATGCCAACAGAATTGCACTCCGTGGCCAGGTGCCTAGTGCAAGGCAGACAGAGCAGGCCAGAGGAGCTGCACAAACCTGACCAGATGAAATGCAATTCAGTCACTTGCTCACCCAATAGCATTCTTAGGAGGGCCCCAACGCAATTGCCAAGCCTAATGCACATCACTGGTCAAGAGAGCTGGCCACAAGGCACAATGCCCACCGCAACAAAGGGAGTCGTGGCTTAAGTCTATTTAAAATGCACACATCTCTCCACAGTTGGGGCTAAAACGCCCATCAAGAATGCACTGGGCGCCTCAGAAACCACCCAGTCATTTAAATAATAAAAATACGCTTGTGCTATTTACCATTGAGCTGTTCATGTATCTAACCATTGAATTTGGGTATATTTCATACACAAGAGCCTGAATTAACTTCCCTACAACAACCATTCCTGTTCTGCTAAGGATGTAGTCATTGCAAGCTTTTTATTGTGGGGGGGGGAATCTACCTTCTCCCCTGCCTTGGCCACTCTCTCTCACTGGGGTAGGAAGAACAGAAATTGCTTCCTTCTTTGAATCCCTATTTTCCATGTTTCAAAACTGGTTGTCTTTGTCCTACTTTCCTGTATATTAACCAAACTATTAACCAACTGGCAATTGCTACACTAATGAATCAGATTTATTAAACACTACCACAGAACTCCATTTGACCCTAGTGACCCTTCCCCATTATTCAACACCTGGTATGCCAGAAGTTTAACCCCACAACACTGGTTCTCGTCACCCCAATCCTTTACATTTTGGTGCCGACTTGTGGCCACTCTCCATTACTACAATCCCCAAATCCCCTCTTGATCTGATGGGGAGAATTAACCTCCAAAAGCTTGACAATGTACTGGACAACAGCTCTCCTAAATTTCATTTGCCCAGCAGTGACATAGATTGACATTCTGCATATTGAGGCATAGAATGTGCCTTTACACAATGCAAGGTGATCTAACATGTTGCAGATTGCAATTCTCCCCCATCCACAAGCCATGAATAGCCAACGTTTTAAAAAAAAAATCATCTCTGCAGGATACAGGAATGCTTTTCTAGGTAGGCAGTGGCTGTAACCATGAATGGAGAGCTTTGAAGGGTTCCCTTGGCCCCAGTTATCCTAGTAGAAGATGCAAGACTGGCACCTAATTATTGCCTGAGAGAGAGAGAAAGAATGCAAGTGGCCAGGTAAGACACTGCACAGTGTTTAAAGTCGCTTCTTCCCTTTCTACTCAAGAACTCAGCAATGTGCAGCACTTTGCTTTCCTCACCGCCACTTCCTTGCATTTGTAGATTCCAAAAACAAGTTCTCAAGGGATCCACTTGTAGGAAAGAGATGGCCCATATTAAACAGGGAACGAATTAGTCCATGCAGAGAAAGAAGCTAGTCACTACTGCCCCCAAGTGGCTCAATTGTGTATACCACAATAAAAGCCGACTTCCCTTTCAGATGTGGACAGATACTTTCTAGCTAATAGATACTATGCCTAGGGAAGATTTATACCAGTGGCTCCCAACGTTTAGGAACACACAGACCACCAAGGAAAAAACTGGAAAGGTCTTGGACCACACACAACTCCCCCCCCCCCCCCGCACACAAAAATACAATTCATAATTAGAGAATAGAGGTTTGCTAGATTTTTTTATTTTTTTTTTAGAGATTTGGGAGTTGCTGCTTTTGCTGCCAGCTATGGGTGGTCTGTTCTCCACCCTCTCTGGTGATCCATGGTGGGGCACTCACTCGGTGAGACACTGGAATGATCAAATCATACCTCCTTCCCAAGACCTCAAGGACCACTTTCCAGGGTTTCAAAGACCACAGGTTGGGTCCCGTGTTTTATTCCAGCAATTTTCAAGCAGTGTGCTGCAGCACACCGTCCTCTGTAGCCTCACAGTATGAACAGCTACTTTACCCAGTCTGCAGGGTAGCCTGCCCTTGGTTGCTGGGAACATGCCTGTGCACAGAGAACACTCCCTTCTTCAAAGTTCGGCCAAACATGTCCCACCTCTTGTTGCCACAGTTGCTTGCAACATGGCATAGGAGCAGTGGTGTCATCCAAATGATTTAAGAACAGGTACTCACTTTTGATTGGCACGTGTCGGGACCCGCCCACCGGAAGTGATGTCATAAGCCAGAAGTGATGTCGTGGCAGGAAGTGACATGAAAAAAGCCCTTTTTGAGGCCTCAGATGATTTTAAACTGACACAGCAGTTGCAACAGTATTCCACAGCACCCCCAGAACATGTTAAGGAGGCCTGGCATCATGTTAAAAACCCCAGAGCAACTCATTTTTCAGTGGCAAGGAAAGGAAAGGCTCCACTCGCTGCCTGCCTGCCTGCCTGCCTGGCTCTGAGAACATGCAGGCAACTCAAACGTGCAGGAAATTCAAACGTTGCAGAGGGCGGAGTCGACGAGTGGGCAGGCGAATGGGTGGGGCCAGCTGTAATCCTAGAAACCAGTACTCACGTACCCCCTGCATGACATCACTGCATAGGAGCATGATGGGAAGCAAGAGTCTTACCAAGAGCCCAAAAGCCAGCAACAAAAACCACTTAAAGCATCAGCCCTGAAAGCCACTTACTCACTCTAGGACATGCCAAGAAGAAGCTGTGCACCACCGACTGCAGCAGACGCTATTGTCCTCATCCCTAGCTCTGCAGCATCACAGAGAGGTTTGATGACTGGAATGTCACCTACTCTTCAATGTAGGTGATGGAAAGCATCTCACCAGCAGCACTCAAGGAGGGAGAGGTCACTCTGCTCTCCAAGGTCTAAAAGCAAGAAGAGAGGCCACATCAGCAAGGCGAGGCCATCACACTGTTCTACTCCAGCCTAACGCACAAGCCATTTGCAGTACAAGAGCTGCTTTTGAGCACCCCATAGCACATGAGAACTGAAGCCACCAATGGTATATCAATGTGGGCACTTCCAATGCCAGCATGGGACACGCGCACCTGCACAATGAAGGCTACAAGTCTCAGGTAAACCTGACCTCCTCCAATCACAACAGCTGTAGTGAGAGCCTGACCTCCACCCGGCTACAATGTTCACAAAACACTCAATGCCTACTTGACCATCAGTCTATTTCTCCTCTGCTGCCGCCGCCACCCGCTTCCTAGCACAGCAAACCAGATGTAGAGATCGCGCCAAGGCATGGGAAGGGATCACATACAAGTGGGCCATCATTATCCATGGGGATCCATTTCCAGACTCCCACAGATACCTGCAATATACACAGTGGGGGCCATCAGAGAACCTCTAATGCAACCAGAAGGTGCTTCTGGCCATGTCTGGGAGGTCAGATGAGGCCCTCCAGTGTGTGTCCAGCCAGTTGTGAGCCATGTGCTGCCTTGCCCACATCCATGTGGACCACAAATTACCACCCCCGATTCACCTGGAGCCTCCAGCATCCTCTAGCCCTCCAAAAATGTCCTGAAGCCTCTGGAAGGCCTTTAAAAATTACTTCCCATTGTCTGATGAAAACCAGAAGTAATGTTTCACAACTCTGGAGGCTTCAGAATGCCTTTGGGGTTCTAGAGGACAGCACACACTGCCTGCCCAGGAGGGCAGACGGCAGCAGCTCATCAGCAAGCCCTCCCTCCACAGGCCCACCACCCAGGAGCATGTGGTCCCCCAGAGCTAACGTCAGGGACACCACTGTGTCCCACACCCACACTAAGTCAAATCCATGGGTGCCAAATGCTGTATGCATTGTGTACTATAGCTCATCTCTTAGTTGGGACACATTAGCCAACATTAGCCAACCACTCATTTATTCACTCAGATGAGCTCACCTGCTGTTCCGTCTCATTCATGGGAGCATCAGCTGTCACCGTCACCTCTTCAGCTTCCATGCTATGAACTAGATCACTCTGAAAAGACCCCATGTGTCAACTACTACTTGTGACCTGCTTCTTAGCTAAAACTACCCAACAAGATCTTAAGAACATAAGAAGAGCCCTGCTGGATCAGGCCAAAGGCCCATCTAGTCCAGCTTCCTGTATCTCACAGCGGCCCACCAGGTGCCCCAGGGAGGCACGAGACAACAAGATGCTTGCATCCTGTTGCCACTCCCTTGCACCCGGTACTCTGAAGTAGCCTACTACTAATGCAAGGAGGTTGCACAACCCATCATGGCCTATAGCCCACAATGGACTTTTCTTCCAGAAATCTGTCCAATCCCCTTTTAAAGGCATCCAGGCCTGATGCCATCACCACCTCCTGTGGCAAAGAGTTCCACAGATTAATTACCCGCTGCGTAAAAAAGTATTTCCTTTTATCTATTTCAACTCTCCCAACCCTCAGTTTTAGTGGATGCCCCCTGGATCTGGTGTTGAGAGAGGGAAAATAACATCCCTCTATCGACTCTCTCCCTTCTGTGCATAATTTTGTATGTCTCAATCATGTCTCCCCTAAGGCACCTTTTTTCTAGGCTGAAGAGCCCCAAATGCTGCAGCCTTTCTTCATAAGTGAGGTGCCCCAGCCCCGTAATCATTTTCGTCACTCTCTTCTGCACCTTTTCCATCTCCACTATGTCCTTTTTGAGGTGCGGACACCAGAACTGTACACAATATTCCAGATGTGGCCTTACCATTGATTTGTACAATGGCATGATAATGCCATGATATCTTTACAAAACCACCATAAAACCTTGCAGGAACATATTCATTGCAGCCAAGGACAGCAAGCAACTACTACATTGTAACTGTGCAATCATTTAAGGCTATTATCCTACCTTTCACCTACGATTAGCACAAGGAGGAACAGGGCAGGTAAGCCCTACCAGGTGAAGAATTAGATAACGGGACACCAAGTGTTGGAATATTTGAACTGAGGCAGAGGAAATTTGCAGACCTGATTGGTGGGTGTTTCTTCCTGGAGACTTGGAGCCCAGTAACAAGAGTAAGTTGTTACATGGGGTTTTGCCTAGAGATAAGAGATGATGCCTGGTGATGATATGGTCACATGATCTATGTTGATTGGAGGAATCATCTGGTGGCTGTGATTGGCTGATGTGGGCAAGACCAGGGATATAAGTTATCAGCATGGAGGAAGAATAACTGGAGGCGGCATGACGTCATTTTTTTGAAGCCATCGGGGTCAACAAATATGGTTGACTCAGGTTATTGCCGCCAAGGAGGATTGCCGCGAATTCATGAATAAAAATCTCCCTGCACGTGTGTAAAAGTTAATATCAACCTCTTTAAGCATGCCTGTGTGATCTGCATACGGGTGTGCGAATCGCTGTCAGAAAAATGGGATTTAATTTCCACAGAAAGATTCATGTATTCACATTACATCGGTTCAATAAAACTACAGTTCACTGAAACAGTGAGTGCATTATTTTTGAAGCTGTGTAATTTCTTGTTGTTCCTAACAGTCTTATTCACCATTTTCTGACACCCACTGTTAATGGTCTAGAAGGAAAATATATATATTTTCCCCCCTCATTTTTTCCCCCTTCTCGTTTACACTTTTTTTCCCCCACCTTCCATTTTCTACTGTAATATTCTCAAAATTCTGAACATTAACAGAATTTGTTTTATGGGGCGGGGGGGTGAGTGTAGAAGTTAAAAAAAATACTCTTAATAGTCTAGAAGTAAAAAAGAATTACTCTCATATTGACAACAACTTATGAAGAGATTTTAATGTAATTTTCCTATATATTTATCTTGTGTAGATTTCAATAAAGTCTGTCACAATAGTGCAATCTGAGTTTAAATATTTGTCATTTCATCCGGTATGTTCAGTAATATAATTATGAGGAATTTAACCTTGTAATTGCATATTGAATCATAATAAGGTTACCAATAATGTTTCTACACGATCACGTTTTTATTTTCGTAAGTTTTTATTTAAGGAATAAACTATTCAGTCCTAAACAGTACGAGCAAAGCAATCTGAGATGCTTGGAATGAGGATTGTTTTGAGTCAACCAACATGGCTGCTAAGCCCGCCCCCTGGCTTCACTTCACCAGCATTACTTCTTAAGGCATGCCGCCTCCAGTTATTCTCCCTTCATGGTTATCAGTTGGGTTTAACTGTCTCTTAGTCAGTGAGTGTTAGTCAGAGAGTGTTAGTCAGAGAGAGAGTTTGAAGAGTGTATGCTTTAAGAGAAGTCTTGGATGAGAGCCATGTACAGAGTTTGCTGAAACAGATGTAAATAAGTTAAACTACAACAATATAGAAGTTTTATTGAAGAAGTCTCTGAGTCATTTTTATCAGTGATCAACACTGTTGGTGCTCTGCGTACTCTGCCGGAGGAGAAGCAACATATTTATATCATCATCACATCAAAATGATATTCATCCACAACACCAAGCAATAGCTAAAGAAGTTTCTCCCAAAAGTAGAATGCAGTGTTCTGCTTTTCATGAAAGTGCCGTTCTAGAGGAAAGATACTGGCCCTCCGAAAGTTGCCGGCATCTTTGCAAAATTACATAATTTACAAATGATGTATTGGCAAGCCCCCCAGAACATGCCTGTGCACAGAGAACAAACAGGCTGCACCATCATTGTCAGCCACAACTAGCTGGAAAAAGGACTCCGTCTGAAGTTTCTGCCTCCCCTGGAACGAGGCAGATCACCCATCATCAGAGCGTAGAGAAGGTACCAAATTCTAGAAGATGGAGTTTCTAGCCTGCAGGCTACTCCCCATTAATGCCAACCCATCCTGGACTATTGGCAAGCAAACTCAAGAAAAGAAAAGAAAAGAAAAGAAAAGAAAAGAAAAGGGACAATTTCAGTAGCTGTAACCACTGGAAAGTATCCAGACGCAGTAGGGCAAGGTGAGCATCAGGCATGGTTGGACAGGCTTTGGGGAAAAAGGGTTTGCTTCCTGTGATTTATAAGAGCAGTAACAGCCTTATTATTGCATTACTGTCTCACAATCCCTTCCAAAAGTGAGGAACAGCTTAGTAGAGCTACCAGATACTAAAGGGCACAGAGCACCTATTCCTTTAATCATTGCATAGAAGAGGGAATTCGGACAGGTGAATTTGCTCAGCATGGAAGGGTTTAAAGAAATAGCACTTGCCCAAATTCCCTCTTCACTAAAATGCTTAAAGGAATAGGCACTCTGTCCCCTTTAGTATCTGGTAACCCTATGCTTATGTGGTCTTATTATAGGGCATTTTTCCAGAACTATGGTCATTCCTCAGCATCCCCCAGACAAGAGCCTCCTCTCACGGAAATGCCTTTGCTTGTACTAGTCAGATTAGCAGCTTTTGCAGCTAGGACCATCTCTGGGGGGTACATACATTTCAAGAAGTTGGAAGCTTTAAAAACCTCATTTGACAAATGAAACTGTTAACACTCACAATATAGCATGAGTGAGGTCTGCAGCTTCTAAGATGGCAGCTCCCAGCTTTCCTCAACCCCTGACATCAACCCCTGACATTCCTACCCTTCAAGTGCAAGTTTCTCCAGACACCTGCTAGTATCAAGATCTATTCTACTGAAGAGTGTCATTTCAGCAGCCAAGCTGCCGCCATCTATTTTTTCAGTTATGTTCCACTTAAGACATGAATTTGCTACAGGACGGAACTTAAATCACATAGGGAGCTGTTTAAGGAACCCAGAAGAGAAGGAAACAGAATACTAGTTGTTTGTTTAAAGAAAAAGATCTACACAGCCATTAAAAAGACTTGAGCATTACCTTGTCAGTTTACCCTTCTAAACTACAACATAGTAGCCCAACTTTTCTTTATATGCTTGTGATGATATCATCAGGAGGCAGGTCTTACTTGACTGACAGTGCAAGAAAGCAATCAGGTTTGTTCTACCTTGCCAAGTGAATGATTGATTTAAGCTTGTCCCTCTTGAGTTTGGGAACAATCTTGCTGGTAATTTTTTCTGGGGAAACTATGTCTTCCTTTACCTCTGCCACTTCTGGCTGGGAAATTTGATGTTGCAATCTAGTGCTTGCATGTTTAACAGGTGAAGCCAGAGCCTATGCATGTTTACGCTGATGCACTGAGTTCAATGGAGCTTACTATCTATAAGTGTCTCATACAACCTAATCCCAAATATAATTACCTGGGAGAAAGTTTCATGCATTGAGTCCAATAGGATTTAAACCAGGTGATTGTGTTTAGTTCAGCCCTGTTGAGTTCAGGGCTGCTAACTATTAATCAGTGCTGTGACATGTTTTTACTTGGAAGAAGTTCAATTTAATGGAATTGGACTTACTCCTGAGTAAGCCCATCGGATTGTGCTGTGTGTGCATAACGTTCCAGCTATGCAGCTGATCATGATATGGACTGCAGCCGAATCACAGTTATAGCCACACGCCTTGGCATTTATTACTCAGGCAGCAGTCAAGGGCTCTAAAAAGTTTGTGAACCGGTGTCATAGGAGAATCAAGACAGAGGCAAGCACCCCTCCACAGAAGAAGCTCCCCAGCCACTCCCTTCCCCTCTTGGGATCTTACTTCAATGTCCCAATCAGAATGCTGAAAGTGATCTTAACTTGGAGAAAGGAATCAGGGAGCATGCAAAGGAGAAAGTGCTACAGTAATGGGCCATTCCTAAATTATATACTGAACGTGAAAATAAGGCTGCACTATTCCTAAGTGTGCTTTTGTGACAGAGAACTCCATTGATGATGATAGGACTTAACGTCAGAGGAAATATATTTAGGATGTGTGTTTATGCAAAATATACAGTTAGTTTATGCAAACTGAACTCAAAATATACGTAGTTTCAAACAACTGGAAGAAGTACAGTATAACAGCTATTACTTGGGCAGCATTACCCACCCCGTAGTGCATCAGGACTGACAGTTCCCTGGTTCATGTCCCACAAGAAGCTAATTTTCTAGTGGGGAAGGTAATGCTCAGTGGTAGAATATTGCCTGCAGAAGGTCCCAGGTTTCTTCATTTGAAAAGTTCACATTTGGCAAAACTGGAGAACCTCTGCTTGAACCCTTGGAGACTAGATAAGGCTTGGCTTGATAGTTCCAGACGCAGTACAAGATGGCTTCAGATGAAGGGCCAATCCGGCAGTCTCAGGGAGTCTTGATTCCACTGCGGCTGTAGAGCTAGTCAGGCAAAATCATCCAAGATCTCAGCCAAACCATGACGACGGTCATTTTGGCTTCCTGAGCGCTGATAAACTGGGATTATTTAGAAGCGTATACAGCAAAAGCCACCTTGTCTTGGCTTTGCTTGACACCCTAAATCCTTCAAAACAAAACACCAAGTCATCAGGCATTTAATGTCCAAACGCATTCTGTATGGTCATTGTTCATATCCTTTCCCCTTGATGGTGATAGAGGGGACTCTTAATGACATCCATAAGTCACACTCCCTGATTCCCGCCCCCCCCCCATTTTAGTCAAATAAGCTCCCTATAGTGATCTAAAAGCAGAAGCTAAGGGGGACATTCAAAAAGTAAATATGCAGAAGCTAAGGGGGACATCCAAAAAGTAAGCCCTCTGGCCTTTCTGGAATTCAAACCCTGGCCTACAGTTGTAGGAAGAGCTAAGCATTACCATCACATCACACACACACAAACACTCCATATTTGCATAGTTGTGGGAGTGCAATACATATTTTACAACCTGTATATTTCAAAGAAGAAACATGTCTTTGAAAATGCTAACACCTATTTTAGGCACAAAAGAAGATGAAATCAGATCATTTATCAAAGACATGGTACAATCCTGACCAACTTTCCAGCACTGACATAGCTGTGCCAATGGGGCATGTGCTGAATCCTGCAGTTGGAGGAGGGGCAGTCACAGAGGCCTCCTTAAGATAAGGGAATGTTTGTTCCCCTGCCTCAGAGCTGCATTGCCCTAACCGTGGTGCTGGAAAGTTGGTTAGGATTGCACCCTTAGGCTACAATCCAAGCAAACTTCTGAGTAAACATGCATAGATTGTGCTGTTAGCTAGCCTTGGAATTTTCCAGTGTCTGACAGCAGAATTCTAGGCCTGTCAGAAGTAGGTCTCATTGTGCTCAATGCAACTTACACCTGGGAAAGTGTGTATAGGGTTGCAGCCTGTGTATTCTGACAGTTCCAGTTGCCATCCTAAAATATTAAACACCACTGATAATTTCTGATACTTACTGTAACTTACTATAATGGCTGCTGCTGCTCCTACTACTACTACTATCATCATCATCATTCATCATCATCTCATTTTTCTATAAAAAGGCAAAGCAATGTACCAAATTGGGGTCAGATATCTCCCCATTATCAATGGTGGTAGGGTACCTGCTGTCTCATGGAAGTGCTGGTAGCTGGTAGTTCTCTGCTCTTGTCTCTCTTGATTTTGGGTGACAAGAATATGACAAAAGCACACAAGGGAGGGATTGGTGTGATAGAGGTCCACAAAGAGCATCCCAATCCATGTTCTGAATCCTGCAGAGAAATTATGAGCATTCCTCTTACCATGCAAATTAAAGCCCAACGTGGCCAGTTCTATCAATTGTGCTCAGAAAAGGTGGAAACATTTCTGTAGGAAGCTGCTGTGGTGCATGGTGTAGGATACAGTCTTGGGAAGACTTGAGTTGACTTGAGCTGTCACTCACAGCACAATTCTCCCCTGGAGTTAGGCCAACACTGTTAAGCCAGAAATGTTTGGCCGGCACAAGGGACACCATAAAGTATGTTAGGACCAAGCTTGGAGTCAGGCAGCCAGCACACAGACGTGCACTATCCTCCCTGACGCTGAGAGGGGTCCAAACGCATTTTAAGGTGTCCCTTGTGCCAGCCAAACTTAACTGTGCTGACCTAATGCCTGGTTAGACACAATCTCCAAGACTAACCCAACCTCCAGGTCCATTTTAGGGCAGTTCTGTGTGCACTGTCATGCGCTCCTTTGAGAAGGCCAGGATACAAACGCAATCAATAAATTCAGGTTCATAACTACCCTGAAGTATGAGACATGATCATTCCCCATTTTACAGATGGAAAATGAAGGTGAGGTGTTGTGATTTGTGCCAGATTACCAAAGAAATCCACTGGCTGAACTGGAATGTGAAGTCCCAGAATGTGAATCAAGTTTCTTCCCTCCCACCCTCTATTTCGGTTAAAGATATACTGGAAAAGCATCTTTGAATACGTTGGCAGCCCATACATGAGGCCAACTGAAATGGTTCCTCAGGCAGCAGACTGGTGTTGGGGTTCTGACCTACCTATCCGCCTACTTGCCTCCACTGCTCCCCCTTCCACTCGCGATTGGAAAAGGAACAGGGGGGCAGAGGAGAAGAGGAAATGTAGGAGAGCGCTGAGTTAGTACATTGGCGAATGAGAGGGGCAGAGGCTGGCCCATCATCGGCTAAAGGGGGCAGCATTTGGCATGCTGCCTCAGTCACCAAGATGTCTTTGCATAAAATGCCACCAAGAAGAGCCTAGTAGCAGGGGTATGGTCAGAGATGTCTTATGTCTTCCATTGGGTCACGGATGTATGAGCTGCTGCTTGGAAAGAGGCTTCCTATAGGGCAGCCCAGGGCCTTACCCATATCGGCAGCTTCGTAGCCTTTTGGCATGATGGTCCTGTCTATCCGACCAATCAGCCAAGCTCCCACAACAAGGCTGCACAACAGCCGGAACAAGCAGGTACTCAGTCCCATCAGCACGTTGTAGAAGAATAAGAAGTAGTTGAAATTGTGGAACACTTTCCTGGAAATAAAAATAGATAAACATGGGAGAGGCTTACATTGCTAAAGAGTGTGTCTTCTGATTAAGAATGCCAGCTTTTTTGGGTTGGTCTCCTATGCCTGTGATAATCCCATAATAGGCAGAAAACCAACTACCAAACCCTTCTCAGACATTGAGGTGCAGACTTTGGAAAACGTTCACTTCCCGGCAGTGCAAGCTGCTAAAGACGCAGGAACCCTACCAGAGCAAAGGCAACCCGACTTCCTGGTACTCACCTGTTATCAAGAGCCAAAGGCTTTGCCTTGGCAGTCTGACAAATCTTCGGCTGGAGAAAGAACCTGGCAGCCATCACCACCTGCAACAGCATGAGCCCAATGACTATGCCAAGTGCAAGGCTGCAATAGAGAAGGCAGAGAGAGAGGGTGATCGCCACAATGAAGGGAATTGGGAGCAAAAACATGCCTCGGGTTTAAAGGAACTTCATGTCTATTTCCATCTAGGCCAGTCCCTAGGTTCTGTCTCTTTATGACACAATTCTAGCTTGACTAAGTAATGGGATATCCGCATGGGGAGTCATGCAGATGACGGGGCAGATAAGAACGGCTCCCCTATAATCAGAATGCCAGTGGCTCATGGAGGAGGAGCAAGGCCTGCTCTCCTCTCCAAAAACCTGAGACCAGACTGGGACCAGGGGCAGCTTTAGACTGCAGCTTGATTATGGCTCAAAGCAACTGCTTTCTCTCCCCCCCCCCCATATAAATGAAGAGCTGCCATCCATTTCTTTCGGAAGAAAGTACAGCATTTTACCCCTGCCTCTGACATGAGGTGGATTGGCTTCTGCCAAGAAATACCCTAAGGGGGCACATTTACTGCCACCATCACCACAACCACCACCAAGCTCAGCCATTTTGCAAATCACAGGAGGAGTAAACATAGGGCGCTATCCTAGCCAACCTTCCAGCACTGGGGTTAGGGCAAAGCAGCTCTGAGGTTTGTGTGTGTGTGGGTGTGTTTAGCTTTTATTTTGTAATGTCCTACATTTTGGGATGCTCTGTCCGCCTTTGTGATTATGACATCTGGTCACCCTAAGACCAGAATCCTTCTTCCCAGAAAGAGAAAAAGAAAAGAGCCAGGCAGATGAACTGTGGACTCTCACAACCAGGGTTTTTTATTCTATAGCATGGGGGAGTCCATGGGCTTGATGAAGTGGCAGAGAACCTCGATAGGCAAGAAAATCCAAGATGTCTGGACTGTAGGCTCAGGCCCAAATCCTAACCAACTTTCCAGCACGGACATAGCTGTGCCAATGGGGCATGTGCTGCATCCTGCAAAGGAATAGTAGTCACGGAGGCCTCCCCAAGGTAAGGGAATATTTGTTCCCCCACCTCAGAGCTATATTGCCTTTACCCCGGTGCTGAAAAGTTGGTTAGGATTGCACCCTCAGTGTCAGAAACCATGCGTGTTTGATCTGCCAAGCCAAAGCCATCTAAATTACAGCCCCACTGACAGCACAATTCTAACCTGGAGTTAGGCCGGCACAGTTTCGTCAGCAAAGTTTGGCTGGCACAAGGGCCACTGTAGAGCGCGTTTGGACCTTGTGTCCCTTGTGCCAGCCAAACTTTGCTGGCCAACTGTGCCGGCCTAACTCCCGGTTATGATTACGCTCTAAAATCAACTAATGGTTGACTCGATGGAGATAATAGCTCTTTTAAAAGGGAGGACACTTACACCCCAGTTCCCAAATGTTTGAGCATTTCAACCCCCATGCCCCACTTGATGGGCAAAATAAAACTGTACATGAGCATCATTCCGAAGAGGTACTGCACTATGTGGATGACCAGGTACCCTAGAAAAGAAAGCACAAACAATCCATTAACGGGGAAAGAAAAGAGCAACCCCAGGATGAGTCCAAATGCGGCTCACAACAGAGACCTTCACGTACCCCAGAGTATGTAAGCAATTTGCCAGCCAGAGTATCTTGCTATTGCTGCCTGTTAATGGGAAGATAATAATACAAACATGGACCAGAAGTTTACATCTCTTGGGTTCCCTCATTTATGACGGCGAAAAAGAGCATATGGATGCCCTGATCTATGTCTCTAATGGGGATTTTTCAAAGGGCCGTATTATTTATTGAAGTCGCTGGTATTAATGATAAATGGTGATAAAATACTAACCTTTGGGAACCATATATGCATATAAAATCTGGTTGCAAACATTCCATCTCACTCAACATTTTGTCACATTCCAGTGTGACCAAGAAACAAAGTCTAGCATGGGGCTTTGAAGAGAAGACCCACGCCTCCTTAATGGGAAAAATAGTTTGAGGGCCCAATCCTGTCCAATTTTCCTGGTGCAGCCGTTCCAATGGGGTGTGCGCTGCATCCCATGGTAGGGAGGCAGTTATGGAGGCCGCAAGGTAAGGGAGCCTTTGTTTCCTTACCTCAGAGCTGCATTGCTCCTGCATTGATGCTGAAAAGTTGGCTAGGATTGGGCCCTGATTTTCCATCTTAAAAGTCTGGATTTTAATGGCTGCGATTGCTAGGGACATTGGGCAGGTTTAACTTTATCACCCCATGCTATCCCCAAGTATATCTCCCTTCACTTTCTCCCACAGAAATGAACTGTGATTTATTCCCACAGGGAAAAGTAAAACATTGCTACGTAAGATATATCTGCAGTAGAAGCAAAACCTTCTCTCCACTCCGGACACTTGAGATCCATCCTTCATTCATTCATTCATTCATTCATTCATTCATTCATTCAAATAGTATTTATATACTGATTTTCAACACAAAGTTCACAAAGCGGTTTACAGGCAAATAGTAATAATAAAGTTAAATGGCTCCCTGTCCCAAAGGGCTCACAATCTATACATATGCAAAACACCACCAGCAACAGCCACTAGAAAAGACACTGTGCAGGGGTGAAGAGGGACAATTACTCTCCCCCTGCTAAATATAAGACGAACACCATGTGAAAAGTGCCTCTTGCCCACGCCCATGCCCATGCCCATGCACACACACGCACACACACACACACACACACACACACACACACACACACAGAGAGAGAGAGAGAGAGAGAGAGAGAGAGAGAGAGAGAGAGAGAACGACATACAATAATAATCTGTACCCTATCAGATTTAGCACACTGCATTATCCAAATTTTCTTGCCCCACAGTTTCACGTTCTCTGTAGAGTTGTCAACTAATTAAAGAATTTGAAGTTGATTTAATATCTGATTGCACTGAAAGTAACCTTGAGGAGGACTGATCTGGATCAGAACCACCATGGGGACAAAGGGTTCAAGCCCCCTTCCCCTCACGCCATGGTCCAAATCCAGACAGGGGTCTGCGGGGCTACTACATATGTTGAAATAAAGCCAAATGCTCAGGCATGCAATCCGCATAAAGGTAAATTATCCCTTCTCCAGACATCTGAAATCCAGACATCTTTGTCCAAGACTTTTTTTTTTTAACTTTCTGTCAAAAGAAGGTCTTGTGCTCATTCCCACATGCAGGCCCTTAAGTTCTATTCTGTGCTCTGTGGTGTGTGCCATTGTTGAGTAAATGTCAGCAGTAAGCAGACACACAAATGGGTAATAGTGAAATGAGCATTTCTCATTAGATTTATGCAATTATTGGGAATTCCGGAAAAATCTGAAATCCGGACACCTTCCTGTCCCAAGCAGTCCAGATAAGGGATAATCAACCTGTATTGTCGAGTTTGGTGAGGGTTAGGAGAAAGTTGGGTAACAGGCGAATATGTGGGATGAAATGAGGTTGGTTCAGAGTCGGATTTGTTGCAGGGATAGTATAGGTCAAGAAGGGACTTGAAGAGGAAAAACAAGGTCATAAGATCAGATGCGGACCCAACCAACAGGCCACCATGGGACAGAGGAGGAGGAGGAGGCCTGCCCCCCTCCACTGTTTCACCTCTCCCCTGTGTACCGCTCTGCTCCACCCCCATGCCACACCAGGCTCCATTTCGGAGCCATACTATGGCAGGCGCAGGTGGGAGGGTTAAAAAAATGCCCACCTCACCAAGAGGTGAGCTGTCTTCGCCATTCTCTTCCCGCCCCAGGAGCGCCACACCCAGGGCTCTTGCCCCCCTTCACTCACAATGGTAGGTCCGTGACTGCGTGAAAACTCACCACACTTTGAGAAGACGACATCTTGCCACATACCACTGGTAGGAATTGCTTCTTCCCTGCCCAGAGCCGCTTCATGTGTTTTCTAGAAAAAAAAAAATTATACTGAGTTTTTAAAAGATGTGTCAGAATTTATTTTTGGGAGTAAGCTTCCAGGCCTCATGGTTGCAAAGATACTATTGGGCTGAGGCATGTAATTTGAAGACAGTTGCCCTTTGAGATCTGGGATTCCTCTACCCATCCCTCTGCCTCTGGTAGGGCGCAATCCTGGCCAACTTTCCAGCACTGACGTGGCTGTGCCAACGGAGCATGTGCTGCATCCTGCAGTCGGGGGAGGGGCAGTCACGGCGGCCTCCTCAAGGTAACGGAATGCTTGTTTCCTTACCTCAGAGCTGCATTGCCCTTACCCCGGTGTGGGAAAGTTGGTCAGGACTGCGTCTGTAGGGGTACATATTGTCCCAAAGTCAGAGCTAAAGTATATCCTTACCTGTAACAGACTAGAATGTGGAACACGTAGCTGATGCACGTGAGGTAGGCAGTATAGGTGGTGAAAAGCCAAACTCCTGTGGGAAAAACAACCGTCACCTTGGTCCATACAATTTTTCTGCAGCCACCCAAGCCCAATAATAGTCTGTAGTCACACATAGAAGGCATTAACAAATAACACTTGCAGACGTGAGGACCATTGTTCTTCTGCCCCCAATTCCCTTTGCATGTGTGTTTTGTTTTAACAGGAGCTAAAATAGAAGACATTAAGCTTGCCAACTCACCAGGATTGGCCTGGAGCTAACCAGCATCCATCTTCAAGTGATTATAGAACCAAATTGGCAATTTTAACTGGCCCTGCAGGAATTTCCAATACTACATCATGTTGGGATGGGGGGGGGGGGGAATGTACAGGAACAGCTTCAGTCAGAGAGAAGTGACCTAGAAGTCATGCCCTGGAAAATGGAAATGGGTTCCTCAAAGGGCCCGACTTACATGGCTCCAGCTGATATTCAAGGTGCCTTCTATGCATGCTCAGGAGAATAGAAGTTTTGCATCCTGGCACACCTGAAAAAAAACCTCTAGCATGGCAGAAAGAGGAAACAAAGCTGCCTCCAATCAGGGCCCAGGAAAATTTCAACCTCCCAGAAGCAGGAGGGATGAACATCCAGAAGTCCAGTTCAAGCCCAACACCAGGAATTTGCCTATCCTACTCCAAGCCTGGACTATATCGCTGAGGGCGCAATCCTAACCTGGATTTAGGCTGGCACAGCTAGGCCAGCAAAGTTTGGCTGGCACATTGGCCACTGTAAAACATGTTTGGACCACTCTTGGAGTCAGGAGGCTGGCACACGTGCCTGCTTGGCTTGATTGGGGGGGGACGGACACCATGCAGCCTCAATCACAGCGAAGCCCAGTGGCTTTGTTCCCCTGCTGGCTCAGGCACCCAGCGCCAGCTCGCACCTTCTCCAAGAAGGAGTGGGTTGGCGCTTCAGACCCGCAGTGTTGGATGGCTTTCCGCAGAGGCCGCTCCTTGGAGAGTGCACACAGCACCAGCTTGCCCCTCCAAGAAGGAGCAGGCTAGCTCTACTCTGTGTACCGGAGGGTGGGCAAGGGGCAGGCATCGCCGCCCGCCCCTCCCAAGTCCAGCACCCAGGGCATTTGACTCCTCCATCCCCCCTCAGGTATGCCACTTGACAGGCAAAAGCTGACCTAAGTGTCATGTGTGAAATGTTGCTGGAAGGCAACTACCCCTTTTATCCTTGTGGTGACCCTGCACACACAGTGTTATGAGGCACACGATGCTATGCCTATACCTTCTGTGACATCCAGAATTTCATTCATATGCTGGACACTTGAAGCCGTCGCTTCTGAGGCGTTGCCAGAAGCCACGAGCGCCTCAAAATTCTTTGCCAAGGTTTCCAGAGCCCCTGAGACAAGCTTGTAGACATAAAACTCAAACACGACAAACTGGAGGACAAACGAGAGAAAAATGGCTCCGTTACTTGGCTATCAATATTTCAGGCTGCTGACTGGTAGAGTGACTTTAAAGATGCATGAGCCAATAATCGTGAAGACTGCATGCAAAAGGAAGGATGTTGGGGCTTAGCGGTCATTCTGCTTAATGTCATTCTGCTTAATGTTTGCCATAAAACAAAGGGCTGCCACAAAGGACCCATTCCTATAGTGGAGGGGTCTCCAAACTCTGGCCCAGGGGCCAAATTCAGGCTACCACAAGATTTTATCCAGCCCTCAGCAACTTGACATTTTTACTTATTACACTGTATATCATTTCTCAGTTTAAGCATGGCATTAAACTTTGTAAAAAAAACCTCCCTACCTATTGCACTATTTATAGACAGCCTCCTGACATTATCCACCTTTGAAAGAACAGCATTAATTGCAGTCAGAGATATATGATAACATCTGGAAACCATTTCTTGATTTGAATGTATTACACTAAGCATCTATATTACTTATTACTCCCCCTATTGTGCTTTATGTATCCATCACTTTTTTCCTCTCTATTTTCCCCCCTCTCTTTCTATTCCTCAATTTATCTTTCCTGTATTTGTATCAGCATGCTTTTGGGTTATATGTTAAGATACTTTACATTACATATAAAATAAAAATGTGTAAATGAAAAAAACTTTTTTTGTAAATGTCACATTTCTCTTTTGTTTTGAATCATATCATGCTGGTTAAAAAGAAAGAAAAAAGAAAAAAGATCCAAGTAGAATTTATTCAGTCATTTAAATATCACCCATTCGTTTATAAAACTGATTTTTTTTCAGCCCATGAAAATGTGTAAAAATATACAATGTGGCCCTTGAAACATTTGGAGACCCCTGCTATAGTGCAAGGTCAGCTCAGATCTGGAGGGAACCAAACTGGTCAGGACAACAGTGTGGCTGCTTCCCACATCAGTTTCACAGAGCCCCAGGGAACAGGGACAAATGCCACAGGGAAACTATTTGGGATTTGACTTAGCCCAGTGAGTTGCTTCTGCAGAGGGATGGGCTCACCCATGAGTGGCTCCCATTTCAGTCCAGTGATAGCGGAATCCATTCTAATTAGCAACAGATACTGGCCTGCTTCATCTGAAGTGAGTCATGACTATGGCCCATTGAAACCACTACTAATGTAAATCAAATCACTCCTGTAGGACTTGTGCCCTAATCCTATCTGCTACCACTAGTACCAATGCAGCCATGCCATGGAAGCAGAAGCTGCATCCAATGGTGGAGGGGCGATCAGGTGGCCTCCTTGAACTTTCTTTTCCTTAGCTCAAAATAATCCACCCAATGGGTCTAACTCAGATCTGCACCAACTGTTTGACTGGTGAAGGCCACGTGGACCAGTGGTGAAATCTAAAACGGGAGGATCCGGAACACTGGGTGGGACTAACCTGTGAGTGGAACGCTACTCCGGCCTAGCTCCGCCCACGCGCCGCCATTCGCCCGGCTCCGTGGTGGCCGCGGCGCTGCAAAGCGCTCGTGGCCTCAGAGGGGGCGCCTGCTCACCAGGGGGGACACGGGTGTGGGGTGCGTTGGGTGCCATGGGCGAGCAGTGTTGGGGCGCGTCCACGGAGGTTAGCCCGCATGGCGGGCAGGAAGGCGGCGGACCCGAACGGATGGGCTGCCACTCAAGGTTAGTCCCACCCAGCGTTCCGGATCCTCCCGTTTTAGATTCCACCACTGAAGTGGACCCTCAGGAGTACTGACGCCAGGCAGGGAGCATAGGATATCATCAGCACCATTGCCACCAAGATCTGCCCCCTGCCATCCCCAGCACGCTTCTCACCAGCCCCAATTGAACTTCCAAATACTATGGAGCAGGTCCTTTACTTACTATGTACAGACAGATTATGGTAAACACAGCTGTGCTGATCATTCTGGTGGGGAATCGGAAGTGAGGGTCCCAGTCGTAGATGTTACGCTGGATCCAGGATTTCTGAGGCTGCCTGTTGGTAGGACATAATGAGCCACAATAATGAGATGGCTGATCATGAAAAGCAGGGTTGCTTTTTTGTGTGTGTGACAATTTCCTACAATATTTTCCCTCCTCCTCATGATCTCCCATTCTTCTCATTCCACCTCGGCTACAAATTGGGGAACCTAATAAAGCAGGGTCCTCAGCAATGTCCTGCTCTACATCATGAATCAGCACCTCCAGACTTTAGCCACCATTTCCTTGTTATTGGTCCTCTTCATCATGTTCACTTTCAGCCAGTGCATGACATTTCCCCTTGACAAAGGGAGGTAGATGGTGACTCCCAGTCTCCAATGTGCCAATTGCCAATGTCCCAGCCCTCTCCTCCCCAAACAGTTCCTCTTCCTCTCTGTCCCCCTCTTCCTTTTCCAATCCAGGGAGTGTAACGAGAAGGAAGGGCATTAGTGGTCCCTTCCACTAATTTGTGCCTGTGGCCACAGCTTCAGTTGATCTCATGGATGGGCCAGCCCTGCCACCAGCAAATTGTGTGTCTATATAAACCAGCCTTATGGTGAGCCAGATTACTGGTCTTTTAGGTTAGTATTGCCTGCACTTACAGACAGTGGCTTTCCAGGGTTTCAGGTAGGGCTCCCTCCATTCCCAACTCTACCTGGAGATGCCACCAGAACATGCAACCTTCTGCAGGGATACACCTGAACTAGAAGCCCTCCCCTGGAATGTGCCTGCACTGACACAGGTGCACACTCCAGTTCAGATGTAGCAGTCTCTCACTCTGATATTTTAACAACTGGAAAAAAACAGGATGCTGAAACTTGAAGAACACCAAGTGAGCATGTGTGTGCCTGAGCAACATTTTCAAAAGGCATCCCTTCATGTTCCCCAAAGGTCAAATCGAGACATGCAGCAGAGACATGTGCAGTAAAATAGGGATTGTCACTGTGGAAGGGGGACATTTCATCTGAAGAGGATGCCTGCAATTTGGCTTTTCCAGTCTGAAAAGGAAAATAGAATAGAAGGATCCTTCTCACTGCAGTGGCGGCTTCCTCATCAATTGCTGGACATAGTGAGCCTGGTGTACCTCCAGAAAAGATGTTTTCTCCTGTAGGGGAAGGAAAGAGCAGCTTAGTATTCCAGGAATCTCACTTCTCAGCTGACACAGGTTCTAAAATAAAGGAACAGCCTTGGAGTGCAACCCTATCACTGCGTTGTGTCAGTGCTACGCTCTTGTACAGGTCCAGCACTGTCGCAAACGTGCCGTCAAGCACATCTGCACTGGCTAGTTGGGCACTGGACTGGCGCAAGCAGCAGCACCGGCTGCATGCCAGTCGAGCAATGGCGGCGCTCGGTTGGCGCAGAGGCTGTCCCCAGCCTTGGTGGCCTTGATTCAGGCCGCTGATGTGCATGTGCACGTGCACCTGCAAAACAGCACGTGCAGATCTGAGCAGCCCCATGGGGCGGGCTGGGGCTTACGTGGGTGCAAGGAGAAAACCTCCCCTTGCCTTGCGCTGTGTTGCTGCTGCCTCCGAATGGCCTTAGGATGAAACCCTGCTTTGTTGGTCTTACTATGTCGATGTTGCTTAGGATTTGGGCTGCCCATAATCTAAATCAGGTTTCCCAAACTGTGGGTTGGGACCTCACGACCTGATGTCAGGTGGGTCACGGAAAGCTGGGAGCAGCCATTTTGAAAGCTGCAGACCTTTCAAAAGGAATATAGCAAGAGAAATCTGTGTTAACAGATTGAATTTTCAAGTGAGGGTTTTTGAAAATTTTGTTTTTAGTTCAGTGCTTTTCCTTAATAATTTGTCCTACTCCTGCTTTCTGTCACAGATGTTTCATGGTTGTGCAATTGCTGCAGTCCAAGAATGCCAGTTTGCATTCTTGGAGTGTCTTTTTATTATGCTGCAAATGAAGGCACTTCTTATTTGATGATGTCACTTCTGGCTATGACATCACTTCCAGGTTAAAGACATCACTTCCGGTAGGTCCCAACACAAGTGCCATTCTAAAAAATGGGTCCAGGTCTAAAAAGTTTGAGAACCACTGATCAAAATGATGGATATTTAGTAAGAGCTTTATGCTCTGCTGCTGCTGAGGATGTCTTTATATTAGTCCAAGGCATGATGAAGTACAAAAACAGAAGCAAAAAAGAGCTATGCTTCACTTCTCAATATGCAACTTTTTGAGATAACATCAGACCTTTATAAAGCTATTCCCAAAACGATCAAGCCTGAAGTTGTCTTGTTTCTCTCCCCACCCCATCCCAAGCAAACAGGTACAGAGATGTGAAAATGTCTGGCACCCTGATGTGTGAAGCCAGATTAAACGTTTGAAAAATGAAGGTATTTTTGGTACCCTGAAAACACACAAATATGTTAAACTTCTGGTGTGAATTCTGAAAGTTTCCAGTATACAGTATTGGGGGTGTTCGTGACATCACCAAACTGTGTTCCCCACATTCTTGGAACAATTTAACATCTTTTTAAATATCTGGGGGGAGGAGTTCCATTTAGGTGAAGCATGAATATATATGTATGTAGAATTATGTCATTTAATGTTGTTGTTGTTGATGATGATGATGATGATGATGATGATGATGATGATGATGATGAGTATAGCACCATCAACATGCATAGTGCTGTGCTTCACAGCAGAAGAGCTCACCTTCTAAAATACACATGAGGGATACAACAGAGGAAGAGGTTCATGCCAGGGAGGAGCAAGACTGAGAAGTAATGCAGTGTTGAACTTGCACATGTAAGTGTATAAGACAAGTCATGAAGCCACAGCACAGGGTAAAGAATCTGCAGTGCCTGCTCCTGAGAGCAGAATCCTGTGCAAGTCTGTTCAGAAGTAAGTCTTACTGTCTTGAATGGGTTTTAATCTCAGAGAGCAATCCTAACCTGAAGTTAGGCCGGCACAGTTAAGCCAGCAAAATTTGGCTGGCACAAAAGATACTGTAAAGTATGTTTGGACCACTCTTGGAGTCAGAGAGGCCAGCACACAGACATGTGCCATCCTCTCTGACTCCAAGAGTGGTTGAAATGCGCTTTATGGTGGTCTTGTGCCTGCCAAACTTTGCTGGCCTAACTTGTGCCGGCCTAACTCCAGGTTAGGATTGCGCTCTCAGTGTGTATAGCAGTGTTTCCCAAATTGTAGGTTTGGACCAATCAGTGGGTTGTGAACCAGTTTCAGGTGGGTCGCGAAGCACCTAGAGCAGCCATTTTGAAAATATGGGAATGTGGGATTCTGGAAAGGGTGAGGGCTGAGTGATTGTTTTGCTTGTGTCAAGGTTGTAAATAGGCTTTTTTTTTCCCTTTCTGATTCACTTTGCTATTGGAAAATGGCTGAGAACGAACCCAACTTATTGCTGCATTACCAGGAAAGCAGCAGGCTCTGTTGCCACAACGATGGCACTTCCAAAAGTGACATCACTTCTGGTGGGTCCAGAGCAGATTGTCTTTCTAAAAAGTGGGTCCCAGTGCTAAAAGGCTTGAAAACCACTGGTGCCTAGACTATCCAACTTTCCAGACTGATACAGCCATGACAGTATGGTGTGTGCTGCATCCTGCAGTGGGGGGCAGTCACAGAGGCCACCTCAAGGTCAGGGAGTGCTTGTTCCCTTTCTATGGTTCTGCATTTTGGATGCATTGGCACGGGAAGGTTGGTTAGGATTGGGCCCTAAGAATATCATATCTGTCTTCCCTGTCAAATCTAAAAGGCCGGTACAAGAACATACCCCAAACGATTAGGGCTGGAATTTTCAAGATGTGGAGCAGAAAGTGAACATACTGTCATCAGAAGTATGAAGGGCAGAAGATTTAGCCGAGAGGGTTAATGCCTCCGTTTGCCCGAAGATAACAACTAAAGATCTCAAGGTCGTGAGCTCGAGACTCCCGGAAGTCTGTGTGAGCGGCAGACCTTGCAAACTGCGGCTGATTAAAAAAGCTGAGTTTCAGCTGCCCGTGGGAGGAGTGTGCTGAACACAGCTGCATCTCTGGTGAGAGCAGGGAAGCCGTTTATCAGTCAGCAGACGACAGACGGGTGGCTAAAGAAAGAAGGCTAAATCCAGAAAGAAAGATCTGTTTGAATGTGGTTCTTGAAAGACAGAACATTCTGTAAATTGTAAAAACCTTCGAGTTTGTGAAAAAGTCTGCCTATGTAAACCGCCTTGAGTTGTAATCATTAGAGAAATCTAGTGACTTTAAGAAAGGCGGTATATAAATACATGTATTATTATTATTATTATTATTATTATTATCTAAATGTTACTTACACTTGGAAGATCCTGCTGGGTTCTGACCTGTAATGCACTCACAAACATATGGGCAAATTTGCCTAGCAGGAAAGCCAGGCAGAGCAAGGGCGGCCAGTAAAAAACTACGTTTTCATATTCTCCGATGACCTGTGCAGAGGAAGCGGAATTAAAACCATTATCCAACAGTGCTGCAATTACACGCCATTCTATGTATGCTCAGTGCAGTAGTTTCCTCTTTGGGTCCCAGCTCCACAGTACTTTCCAATCAGGTGAAGCTGGCCAGTTCTACCTAGTAGCTCATTGACAAGTTCAATAACTGAAAGCACTGGCCGGTGCTGAGCAGCAAGGGTTACAAGTGCCGCTCCTCCCCACCTGGTTTTGCTCCCTCCCCACCTCCTCCCACCTCCCCCACTGTTTTACCTGCTCCAGTGGGTGGCCAGTGATCACCAAACACACTCAAGAAGTTACAAGGGTGATGCTATGCCTGGCCTCCTGCCCTCTCTAAGGCCCCAATCCTGCCTGGCCACTGCATCACTGGAACACGCTTTCAGGCGACACCGGACACTTTATAGCCGTCGCAAAACGCAACATGCCATAGAGCGCAGGCTGGCTGCCTCTGCAAGGTTTATCAGTGACAACAGGGCCACAGAGACAACACCGTAGCCCATTGGTAATTGGCCATGGGAGTGGACAGTCGGTGAAGTGTGGGAAGCAGCTCTGCCAATATCCTATCCCCCTTCCAGGCCTTGATCTGCCTTCCTGAATCCACTCAGACTTGTGCCAGTAAGACTGTGGATGCAGGGCCAACTCGGCCCATCAGAGCAGCAGAGGCTTGCCCTGGGGCAAGTGAACAAATGTTCCCTTACCTCGCGAAGGCCTCTGGGTCTAAAAAATCCCTCTCTGGATGCCGTGCACACCCGATAGGTGCAGCTGCATGGACACCAAGGGAGTTCTGTTGGATTGAGCCACCCACCTCCCAGAACCTCTCTTTTCATCTCCCACCTTTAAAACATAGCGAATACTACAACCTGAAAAGAAAACTTTGCACAGTATTTTATAGTAAGTGTGGATATACAGTATTAATATATCCACACTTATTCAAATAATGCATTGTGATAAGTATGAATTTATAAGGCCTATTTTGTTCCCCTGCCCAAGTTACACCTTGTCAATAGAAGTCCCCATATTAAATTTTGCATCATTAGCCCAAAGCATCTTCACTCAGCCCAACAGCCCAATTCGATCCTCCACCCCAGCCCTGAGTGCAGTCATAAAGAGTGCCCCAGCAAAGTTTTGTGTTTGCATTGTGCTGATGGCTGTGCCAGTAGGATTGGGCTGTTCCTGTGTCAGTGATGAGCATAGTGAACTGCCTTTTGCTTTAATTCAAGATCTCCATCATAAATAGAAGTGCTGCCATATATTTTAGCATCATATGTAGCCACACACTCACTTGTCCATGTGGGCACTGTACAATGTACACAAGCGTGACTGCAAACCTGTAAAAATAATAAGGTATCATACAATTACGATAGTAGCAATCAAAGCAGCCCACAGTTCTAAGCTGA
This sequence comes from Lerista edwardsae, assembly GCA_029204185.1. Lineage (NCBI taxonomy): Eukaryota > Metazoa > Chordata > Lepidosauria > Squamata > Scincidae > Lerista > Lerista edwardsae. Next base: position 1,573,292 of record JAJKFI010000155.1, on the reverse strand, counting down.
GTCTTCATAAGTTGGCATCACTGCTCTCTGCAGACATAGGAATTCACCAGCACCAATCAGGTGGCACAGGTAAAGTCTACCAGGCAGCTTAGAACAGAAAGTTTGTAACTTATCCCTAACCCAAGATATTCTGCTCAGCCATTGTTTAGCTGCACAAATGGGACTAATGAAATAACAATATCCATATTGTTGCTTCCACAGAAGGATTGCATCCTAAGTGCTTTTTTGTGAGAATGGAAGTCCCTTCTGTTCATTCAAGCAAGAGGGATTTTGGCAAATCTCCCCATAACCCTACAGTCTTTCGTATCCCATACAATCTTGCGCAATCCCCACCACCACCTCTTGATTACACCTCTGTCTCCCAGTATCCAATCCCACATAAGGCCTGGCAAACCCTACGCCCAGGTTATAAAAAGTGGGGTGCAAGGATCATGACTAGCATAAGTATGTAGAGTAGGAAAAGGACTTAGCGTGCAATCATAACCAACTTTCCAGCACCGGGGTAGGGGAAGAAACCTTACCTTACCTTCAGGAGGCCTCCGTGACTGCCGCCCAACTGCAGGATGCAGCACATGCCCCATTGGCACAGCTAGGTCGGTGCTGGAATGTGGTTAGGACTGAGCTCTAAGAGAAGTTGTGTCAGTGATTTTGTACACTCCCAACATGTTTTGTCACCTCTGTGCCACCCTTTGTGCAACACACCCACCTAAACCTTCTGTAATGCCTCAGCATCTTTAGTTTGGACTTTTTTTTAACCTTGTTGATTTGATCCCGTTAATAAGCCTCCTATATGTGACTGTTTTCCTTGTCTGGCCTCGGTTCACTCAGGAGGATGTTGGTTGCCCATCTTCCCAGACCCTCAGCCTTCGTTACAAGGATGTCTTCGGGACTCTCCCTTCCCCTTGGAGGAAGGTTCCACCAAGGCAAGCTCCTTCTGTCTGGTTTCCATCAGCTCTGGGTGATAGCAAGATCCATTGTGAAAGTTTAAACCCAGTTGCAGGCTGAGAGAGGCGGAAAGGGTGGGGTACCAGGTTGGTTGCTAAGCACTGTGCCTTGAGCCCATCTGTCCAACTCCCCACCACCAGATATAAGCATATCCAGTTGTCCCCTCTTCCCATTTCCCAAAATGCCACCCATTCCCCGGAGCAGCATGCAGGACAGCAGTTCAGGTTGCTCACCAAGTCCCTGAGTAAAGAAATCCAAGGATGGCCCCTGTGATCTGGAAATGCGTTGAAAGGCAAGCAAAGAATGGGTAGGAGGAAAGACCCACTTCCAGGGCCCCAATCAGAACAACAAAGGCTGCAAGAAGACAAAAAAAACAAAAAACAGGTCCTGCAATCCCTATAACAGGATAGTGCTGTAGGCGTCAAAACAGAAGGAAATGCTATCGGGGAGGTCTGTAGCATGGAGCACATAACATGTGAAGCACATGCTTTGGTTATTAAAGGCTGCAGGTTCAATCCCCAGTATGTCTACATAAAGGATCTGGTGTAGCACATGCCAGTGAAAGGGCCCCTGGCAGTCAGTGAAAGTTTGGCAAGGGCTGGGGTAGATGATTCAGGACTCCAATACAGGTCTGATTTAGAGAGGTCACAGGTAAAGTGTGTATCCCTGGAAGCATGGCTTCAGTCTCATTTAAAGGCAGTTTTCATATCACTCACATTGCCCTGCTTGACAATGTGACACCCTATAAACGTATTTAAAAAGATTTGGACATGAATGCACATCCCATTTGAAAGTCATGCAATATGAAATCTGGGAGCCACATTTTGAACTTCGAAGGATAAGTACTGAACTCTACCTGTGGCCTATGATGCATTTAAATTGGGACTCCATATGAGCTGCCTATCTATTCACCAGCATCATCAGAGAGTGATCCATTAGTGCCACAACCACTTTATTCCCGTCACGCAAGAATCACTCTTTATGACCGCAGAAAATGCATGTTCATATATTGCCCCAAATTTTCCTGAGCTCAGTTTGCTCTGCAAAAGTTGATACTTGGTGCAGGGATGAAAAATTTCCGTGAACAAACCCTCCCACCTTCTGGCTTGGTGTGCATTTTTGTGCCTGTCATCGGCCATTATCAATCAATCAATCAATCAATCAATCAATCAATCAATCAATCAATCAATAGTATTTATATACCACTTTTCAACACAAAGTTGACAAAGCGGTTTACAGGCAAATAGTAATAATAAAGTTAAATGGTTCCCTGTCCCCAAAGGACTCACAATCTAAAAAAATGCAGAACACCACCAGCAACAGCCACTAGAAAAGACACTGTGCTGGGGTGAAGAGGGACAATTACTCTCCCCCTGCTAAATGTAAGAGGACACCACTTGAAAAAGTGCCTCTTGCCCAGTTAGCAGGGGTAACCAGTTAGCATTATTTCCCTAATTGACCAATGGCTGGGTACCATTTTTTATTTTAACATGAAAATTTCTTTTGAGTCAACTGACATTTCTGAAAAGAAGGGTTCTGTTTTTGTTTTACCTTTTGCCCACGTTGGCACGTGCAGTGGGATGTACCCTTCTGAAAACATCACCATGACTTTGTCGGCTGTAGCTCCGAAGGCAAAGCCCAGTGACCACCGATTACTGAAAGCCCCCACAAAATCCAAGGGTCTGTGAACAAAAAGGACATTTAAATTCTTTGTATTGGGGGAATTTAAGAAAGTGCGTGCTTCTTGTTTAGGCAGTGGCATAGCTAAGGCATCTGCTACCCAGGGTCAAAGAAGACTTTGTAGCTACCATCCCCACCAAATCAAATTTTGAGCACAATCCTAACCTAGAGTTAGGCAGGCACACTTAGGCCAGCAAAGTGTGGCCACACAAGGGACACCATAAAGCATGTTTGGACCACTCTTGGAGTCAGAGCATCCAACACACAGATATGTACCATCATCCCTGATTCCAAATGTGCTTTACGGTGGCCCTTGTGCTGACCAAACTTTGTTGGCCTAACTGTGCCGGCCTAACTCCAGGTTAGGATTGCGCTCTTAATGAAGTAAATAAACAAACACTTTTCTGGTTAATTGGTCATAATATAGAATATAGATATTCCAATGTGGTTTGTTTTATTGCATTCTGCATTAAATTACCTTTTCAACGGTATATAACATGATAGTATTATTCATATTTACAAAGGTTTTCACCATTTTGGCCACTAGTAAAACTCAGCTCATTGTCCCCTTAAAGCTTGTTGCCTGGTGAAATTGCGCTTCACCCCCGCACACCCTTTAGCTTTGCCACTGTGCTTAAGAAAGGGTTAAAATAATGAACTTAGCAAAAGAAAACACCAAATCAGTAGCCCAGCAGCAAGCTCAGGGCGTGATCCTAACCAACTTTCCAGCACTGACAACTATGCCAGTGGGACATTTGCTATACCTTGCAGTGGAATAGTAGTCATGGAGGCCTTTTCAAGGTAAGGGGATGTTTGTTCCACTACCTTTGAGCTGCATTGCCCTTACCCTGGTGCTGAAAAATTGGTTAGGATTGCACCCTTAAAGTGTTAAAATGATGAATCAGGCTGAGCATCACAGTTAGCAGGTTCCCTGCAATAAGCAGGGGGGATAACAGGGAGCGGAAAAATCAACGTTCCGATTGCTACATTCAACTCCGATTGCTAAATCAACATTCAGCAGAAGCAAAGCTGGTTTGAAGAAGCAGCTGCAAAGAGGAGCTCAAGTAGACTCACACAATAACCCCACCCCTCCTGTCGAGAAGGGGACATTTCTCATCAACTGAACGTCTCCTCGCTCTTTTTTCAAGGCAGGATAACAGCAGAATGATGACAGCCTATAAGAAAGGGGGGAACCGCAAATGAAGACCTGGCAAGCAATACTAAGGTCAGCAATTCCAAATGGTCAGTCAAATTGGCCTCCTTACTGATGGAAGAAGTGAATAATGGAGCATGAGATCCAGGTCTACTGAGCTCCTGCAAGTTTCATTTTTCAGCGACCTGCTCAGGAAACACAAAGGTAGATAAGTGATCTATCAGGAAGCTATGGGGTGATGCCAACTTTCTGTAGCAGCCCTGCCTCCCCCACACAAATATGTGCTGACACAGCCGACAATCCAACCCTGTGCATTGAAGTACAAAGTTCCATTGTGTTTGATGAGGCTTGTTTCCAAGTTAGTGCTCATACTGTAGGACTGGAACCAAATACAGACAGAGAAGTGTACAGGGTATTCTCAGGTATGGAGAATCCTAAATTTGTTGACTCCTGGACATGAGAAGCAGAGAATGGAGTAATCAATAATGGCCCTATGGCTCCTATCCATTGATTGCATTCGTCCCCAGCCCTTCTGCCAGATAACCCTGCCAGATTCATGGTGTGATCCCATTTTGTCCTCCCAGCAACCCTGTGAGGTAGGACAGGCTGAAAGATAATGACTTGCTCAAGCCCACTTGGTATACATCACGGTTGAGCAAGGATTTGCATCCAGGCCTTCCCCATCCTAATCCAGCATCCTGTCATCCACATCCCAGTGCACTCAACTTGCAACTGAATTAAGTGTTGTGAAGGTATTTTTAAAAATTAAATCCAGTTTACATTTTTTTTAAAGCACATTACAGACTAGTTTCTTTTATTTCTTCCAGACAAGGATAAAGGGCTGTGCTTGATTTTCTTCCTCAAAATCATTCATGACTTGACATACCTTTGTCAATGACAGAAACCTGTCCTCTGGTAGTTAAACATCTGCAAGGTGCAACTGAGAGGCAGGCACAGGTTGAGCTAATGGAACACTAATCTTATTGACAGTACTCATGAGAACCCCGTACATCGTATTTGATCAGGAAATGATTAAATGCTGTGTACACTTCCTGCTCACTTCCTAAGATCATGGCAACCACTCCCATCACTTCCTGGCAAATAGAAGGG
>JAJKFI010000155.1:1557487-1568004 GCA_029204185.1 Lerista edwardsae | reverse complement strand
AGTCGGACACGACTTAGCGACTGAACAACAACAACAACAACAACACTTCCTGCTTCCACATGAAGGGCAGTCAGAGGATGAAGGAACCAAGGAAGGATGCTCTCAGCCAATTCTTAGACATGAATGGGCCCGCAATCATGCTGCCTATCAAGAATAAGCCACCTAAGGCAACGCAGATCCAGGATTACTGGAGCGGGGGGGGGGGTGATTTGAGACAGGACATGTAAGAAAGAAGCAATGGAAGACAGCAGGGACTGGCCAAGCAGGGCTGAGAAAAAAGGCCTCGCTCTGCCGGCTGCAACAGCTTAAGTGATAGATAGGATGTCAAGGAGAAAGTGGAAAAATAACTTTGCACTCTCATCTATTTGCTATCTATCATCAGAGGCGTATAAACAGTGCAGCGAGGGCTGGTGGGCGCAGCGGGCGCCAGTTGCTGTAGGGCAAGCTGGGGGCTGGGAATTGACATGCTTTTTGGCCCTCAGTCCCTCCCTTGCATCTGGAATACTCCTAAATGTAGCAATGCTGGACACTGGGGGGTGGCGAGGCTGCACAGGGGCCAGGGCAGTAGCACTAGGGCGCGAAAATGTCACCCCAACTACAACGCACTTTGAACTGGTTACGGCTCTGTTCCCCATCTAACAGCTAGACTCTCCCCTTCAAGAACCACCAGAGCCCTTGTAACACAGTGCCCCCAAGCAGTGGCACAGTTAATGCATTTGGCACCCAGGGACACAAAAATGTTTATCAACTCCCATATAATATCATTGCATCCCCACTGAGCCTCAGAAGGCCTCTTAGAGACTTCCTGTTTTGAAAAGTGTAAGTGCCTTTCAGAGGCCTCCAGAAGGCCCTTCTGAGGCCCTAGGAGGCCGTGCTTGACACCCCCTCAAGGCATGGTGCCCCAGGAAAAATGTTCTCCTACCCCCTTAGCTACACCACTACCCCCAAGACCCATTCCAGCCCAACGGTCTAGAAGAACACCATGGTCAATGGTGCTGAAAGCCATTGAGAAGGCCAGGAAGATCATTGCTCTCCCTGTCTGGTCTCTGGCATAAGTCATCAACCAGGCTGATTAATGCTCTTTCAGGCCCAAAACCCAACCTAAAGCTGGAGTGCAATAAATCTGTTTCCAGAACCAATTTTCTCAGCAGATTGTGGACTAACTTTCATTTTGGTGTTATTCTATATAGCTTAATAATCTGTTTCCTGGGAGAACCAAGCCTGGGAGAACCATAGCTAAGTCTGATAGCTATGATGCCTGCTATTTTAGCTGCTATATTATTATTATTATTATTATTATTATTATTATTATTATTATTATTATTATTATTAATCCCAAAGGGGCTAAAGAAACATCTTAAAGCACTCAAATTCACAGAAATCCCGGATATGTGATTACAAAAGGCAGCCCTTCTAGGGACTGCCCACATATTGAAGAAACAACAACAACAACAACAACAACAACAACAACAACAACAGGTATTATTATAGTGATTATTTTAGCAACTCCCATGGTGGGAGTTGCTTATTGCATTACAGTAGAGAACTTCTAATACAGTGCTGTGCATGATTGTTCAAGGCCAAATCTCACTAGTGGAGACTGTTTTCTGGGCAACATGTCTGAGGTTGCAACCTGAAATGTAATATTGCAGAGTTTTGGCTTTAAGTGCAGAGTACAAGTTTAGGTGGGCTTTTGCATAGCAGTATGATTCTGTACTGTATCATGCAGGTGGATTTATATTTATGTTAAAAAAAATAAACTTATGTTCAGTCATTGTCCTCATTTATTGCACTTACTATTTTTCCGTTGGTTGCCTTGTCAGTGTCACTTTGCTCCATAATCACATGCCCCTTGCTATCTCTTACCTAAGTCAGTAAACCATCTCAGTTACAGTTGTAATCTGCGGACGTTTCTGCTGGTTCAGCTTCACGCCGTTGTGATGTAAAAAGAACCCAGCTTTCCAGGGGCACTCACAGGTTAGAATCAGTGAGTTGGAGAAAGAATAAGCATCCCTGCCACCTGCTGATTTCCCTTTGCAAATATGTCCCATTTTCCCGCATTAGCTTCATAAAGCACACATGGAGTTGGAAAACCCATGTTTGCTTTTCTGTGTTACCATTATTTCTTTGGTGTGCTGTTGAGTCAATATAAGAGTGATACCAGGGCTTGCCCATCTATGGGCTCCCTTAGGCACCTGGTGGGCCACTGTGAGATACAGGAAGCTGGACTAGATGGGCCTTTGGCCTGACCCAGCAGGGCTCTTCTTATGTTCTTATGAGGTCAACTCAAGTGATTGCCTCTGGCAGCAGATTTGGGGGAGGGCATATCTGTCCACCTATTTGCCTCCACTGCTCCACCTTCCACTCCCTGGATTGGAAAAGGAAGCTGGGGCCAGAGACTAAGGGGAAACATAGAGGAGAGCTCGAGAACGTCAGAGAGTGGGAGGAGCAGAGGCTGGCAAATCAACAGCTAAGTGGGGCGGCATTTGGCTTGCTGCCTCAGGCACCAGGAGGACTTGGGCCAGCAACCTACCCAAAGTAAGCGAGCCATTGCAACTTCACTGTACAAACTTACCATGTCTCGAAGGAGACCTTCATCACGCCCATGCTGAGGAGATCTGTAGCAGTGCAATGTGTCCAAATTCAGCTTCACATTGAAGCGACGGCATCCAGGTCAGAGACAGCCGTGTGCCTTTCCTCTTGGCTCCCCATCTAATCAGGAGTTTCTGTGATGCAATGACTTCCTTCTACCTTTGACCATTCAGGACTAGGAAAGTAGTGCCTGCCGGTTCTGAACTCCCACAGAAGTCACCATGGGTAGAAAGCAAACACTGAGTTAAATATTTACCACAGATTAACATAAAGAAGAACAGGTTCTTTTACAGCTCTACTATGCAATACATGCAAGTTTTAGTTATGGTTAGTTGAGAAAAGGAAGAGGACTTTTGCTGTGTTTACGGTATACCTGAAGCAGGGGCAACATATGAACTGAGTCTGTGCCACTAAGCAAAGGGCCTGGATGCCCAGGAAAGAAATGCACCTGGCTGGGCCATAACACCACAGGACCAAAGTAGCTGTGATGTAGGAACTCTGGGCTTGGCTTGACATCTTCTGTTGGCTGTTTGCCAAAATCAGCTGTGCCAGCGGGGAAATGCGTCTGGAATAGATGGGATTTAATCCTTTTCCCCATACCACACCCTGGTCCAAATTGTAAACCTTGCTCTATGGCCGCTCCTTGAAAAAATTCTAAGGCAGTGGTTCTCAAACATTTCAGCACTAGGATCCACTTTTTAGAATGGCACTTTTTAGAATGGCACCCACTGGAGATGATGTCATTAACCTGGAAGTGATGTCATAGTGATGTCATTAACCTGGAAGTGATGACATGGCCAGAAGTGACATCATCAAGCACGAAGTGTTATTATTGTGACATACTCAAATGACACTCTTGAAATGCAAACTAACATTCTTGGACTGCAGCAGTTACACAACCATGAAACATCCCTTGACAGAAAGCAAAATAAGACAAATTATTATGTAAAAACACTGAACACTGAACTAAAAACAAAATTTAAAAACCTTACTTGAAAATTCAAACTTTTAACACTCACAAAAGGAATATAACAAGAGTAATGCCTACAGTTTCCAAGATGGTAGCTCCCAGCTTTCTGCAACCCACCTGGCATCAGGTCATGATCCACCAAGTGGGTCCCAATCCACAGCTTGAGAAACACTGATCTAAGGAGTTTCAAACCCAAAACGCACATGTCATGTCTACTGCCACATCCTGAACTCCCTCTGGGGCCAGGCGGCCTGACACAGATCTTCTCAACTCTGCGCCCGCTCATACACAGGCGCAGAGCCAAGGAGACCCATTGCCGTGGGCTGCAGTCTCCCCAAGGGAAGGAAGCAAACACTCCCTTTCGCCGAGGAGACCTCTAGCAGTATCCCAGCAGGGCCAGGCTCAAGCAGTCTGCTGGGCTCAGGATTGAACTGCCGTCAGGTAAGCAAGCATTATTCCCCCCATAGGCTGGGGAGAAGAGACTGTGAGGAAAGGCTTGCCAAAGATCACCACCTGGTGGCAAATATCACAAAGAGCATGTGAAATATACAGTGAGGAAAGTTTCAAAAATACCTCTTGTCAGTCTTTCCCAGATTTTTGGTCGCTGCCCCACCACATGTTTCCAGACTAAAATAGAATAGAATAATAGAATAATAATTTTATTGGCCAAGTATGAAAACCACACTCAGAATTTGATTTGGTTTCCGGCTACATACATACATAATACTACACATACATAATAAATAAATAAATAAATAAATAAATAAATAAATAAATAAATAAATAAATACACAATACATTGTATTGCACAGAGGCAGCTAGATACAGGCTATTCCTTTCCCAGCATTCATTAATGCTTTCTATCACTGATGTGTCATGGCGGGTGATTGAGGACACAATCCTTACCAACTTTCCAGCATTGGCATAGTTATGCCAATGGGGCATGTGCTGTGTCCTGCAGTTGGGGGACGGCAGTCATGAAGGCCTCCTCAAGGTAAGAGAATGTTTGTTCCCTTACCTCAATGCTCCATTGCCCTTACTGTGGTGCTGGAAAGTTGGTTAGGATTATGTCCTGACACTGCTTCCCAAGCCCCATTTGCCCAGTTGAGAGGAGACAACAAGTGAGTCTTTTGCTAGGGTTGTTTTAGAATTTCCACATGTGGGCTCACTGATTCCCCCCCCCCGCCCATTTTTGCCTACTCATCATTTCTAATTTTGGAGTTCTCTTTTCCTTGTAAATTCTTCTTCTTACTAACCTAGGAAAGAAGGGAGAAAGGACCCATTGCCCCCCCTCAAGTCTCATTACTGGTGTCAGTGGTGGTATCTAATGCACTATCAGAAGATACAAGACAGAAAAATGGAGGTAAGGGAGAAGTCTGCTAACTGCTTTTCATACAAAGTGATGCACACGGCTAGTTAAAAAAAATACAATACCATCAAACACAGAAATAAACACAACTTCTAAAAGCAGCAACAATGAAAGCTGAGAAAACAAAACAATGTCTTAAAAGCAGGCACAAAAAAGCCACTGTGTAAGAAAATCATTCAAAGAGCCAGGAAAGCTTTGCGGACTTAAAAAGGAAATAAATAAAGCTTTAATTGCTTCTTTAGGAACACAAGCAAGGAGGCTGCATGGCTCACTTTATGGAGGGGGTTCCACAAGTGTGGAGCTGATCTTGATAATGCCTTGTCTCTGGCATCCACCATTTGGAAAGGGCTGCCAATTTTTACCAAAGGAAGAGTGCTAGAAAGAGGGTACATGCAGTGGTGTCATCTAAATAATTTAAGAACAGGTACTCACTTTTGATTGGCATGTGTCAGGACCCGCCCACCGGAAGTGACGTCATAAGCCAGAAGTGATGTCGTGGCAGGAAGTGACATGAAAAAAGCCCTTTTTGAGGCCTCAGATGATTTTAAACTGACCCAACAGTTGCAACAGTATTCCACAGCACCCCCAGAACATGTTAAGGCGGCCTGGCATCATGTTAAAACCCCAGAGCAACTCATTTTTCAGTGGCAAGGAAAGGCTCCGCTCGCTGCCTGCCTGCCTGGCTCTGAGAACATGCAGGCAACTCAAACATGCAGGAAATTCAAACGTTGCAGAGGGCGGAGTCGACGAGTGGGCGGGCGAATGGGCGGGGCCAGCTGTAATCCTAGAAACCGGTACTCGCGTACCCCCTGCATGACATCACGGGGTACATGTCTCATTTTCCCTCTATACCAGTGTTCCTCAAACTATGAGTTGGGACCCACTTAGTGGATCACGATCTGATGTCAGGTGGGTCACGGAAAGCTAGAAGCAGCCATCTTGGAAGTTGTAGACCTTACTCTTGCTATATTCCTTTTGTGAGTGAATTTTCAAGTGAGGGTTTTAAAAAAAAAATCAGTTCATTGATTTTCCATAATATTTTGTCCTAATCTTGTGTTCTGTCAGGGATGTTTCATGATTGTGCAATTGCTGCAGTCCAAGAACACTAGCTTGCATTCCTTGGTGTGTCATTTGATTATTTCACAGGGTGCAATCCTAATGTGGAGTTAGGCTGGCACAGTTAGGCGAGCTAGGCTTCTGTGCAATTGCATGGTTTGTGTAAGACTGCCAGGATGCAATCCAGAGAGCAAAAACTGTGAGATCTCCAGTGAAGCAAGTCTTCATCTTAACTAGAGTTAACTGGAGTTGGGGATAAGTGTTTTTATCACACAAAAGTTTTGCAGGTGGTAAAGTCCAGAAGAGATTGTGAAGAGCTCTGAAAGGATCCCTCTAAACTGAGCAGCAAAATGCCAAATGCACTTCAATGGAAGTAAGTGTAAAGTACCCAACATAGAGTGGGGCAAGACAAAACTTTACATATGCACTAATGCAGTATTCTTCAACCTTGGGAACGGGACCACAATGGGGTTACAAAGCCTCAGAGCACAATCCTAAACTGCGCTGGAATAGCGAGAGTGGCAGGCCTGCGCTATATCCAGTGCAGGCTTTGGTGTGCTGGGGAGCCTTCTCAGGGTAAGGGCACATCCACTCTCTTGCCCCAGGGGAGGCTTCAGCCTCCCACATGGATTTCTCAGATCTGCGCCTGCTAAATAGCAGAGCCGAGGCAACCGCGCGGCCCAAAGCAGGACCACATCCCTAACGGCCAAATCCCATCTCCATCCCCCCCTCCCCGGGCCCGCCCACCCCCACCAGGTTTCTCCCTCTTGGCCCCCTCCCCACACCCAGATCCACTCTTGTGCCAGTTGAGTTCAGCTGGCGCAGGAGCAGTGCTGTAATGCCTATGCTTGGCGCCCTTGGGCTGATGCTACTGTTAGCTATTGCTAGCATCGGTCCAATGGCACTAGCACGTTGTGTCAACCCAAGAGATGCAACAGAATTGTGCCCTCAGTTGTGGGGAGTCAGGGGTTCTGAGTCAGGTTCAGTATGTCAGGTCTAGGTTAAGTGGCATAGAAATCAAACAGATTCCAATTATGAGGTTCAATGTTCCGAAGACACAATGGGTTTACTGTGAGCGGGCATACAGCTGGTTTACAGGAAAGTGACCGTCAGTCTCACATAGAGCCATTTATAAGAAATTCCACTGAGAGTTCAGGGCTGTGTGTCTGCCCTGATTCAGAAGCACCAGTGAGAAAGCACTGAACGGAGGATATGATGTCATCATAATGTGAGTTGCTTTGCCTCGGCAAATCACAGCCCATTAAGTAGAAGGAAAAGGGTTTTTTATTATTGTTTTTATTGAACTCCAATGCAACTGAAATATAAAAGTGTGGCAAAATATATTGGTTTAGAACTCTCCCTGAAACAGACAACACACTTTCCCTAATCAAATGCTTGTAACGTGTCCTCAGTAGTAACAGAGCCAATGAAAATGTCCACGTGCATCCAAAAGAAGCACTTCAGCCAGGAGCATCATCAGTCTTGTGAAGGGAATGGCAAAGAAAGGTTTCTACTGTACTTGCGAAATCATTGCCATCAATATTATTAGTTGTTGGTCATGTAATGCACCAGTATCCCTTTCTGTACCAGTATCTCCCTTGGTGAGACAAAGTTTGATTTGGTGAGGTCAGGAAACTTGAAGCAATGTCCCCCCGAAAGAGCATTTTCCATTTGGAGACACAACAGCCGTTACTTAGCAAGGGGCTGTAAATGGCCCCTTGTCCAAGTACACCTTATCAAAGATTCAGCTTTACAGTGCAAAAGCCAGACTGGAACCCAGGAGCAGAAAGGATACCAGGAGTGAATATCCTTATCCTCCCCAATTCAGCTCTTGTTGGCTTTTTTTGATCAACGAAAAATAGGCCAACTGAGAGCTTACTCCCCTCTTTTCCTATGCCCTATCCCACAAAATGTTCACTGTTTGGTTCCCCATTTCTTCCTTCTTCTCCTCTGATTTATATTTCAATATCCCCCTTTCCCCTGCCTCAGTTGTCAGCTCCTTCCCTTTCCGTAGTTCACACCCTTTTGAAAGTGCATGTTAGAAAGGGACCCTTTCAATCTTCAGTGCCACCATGCTCCAGAAGATTCTACTGTACCTTTGCCAGGTGGACAAATAAGAGTGATATGTGCTTGCTTTATTTCATCCATTTAGAATGGGTAAGGGGCCAATCACAAAGGCGCATGGGCAGCTCAGGATTGGGATGCCCACCTGTTAACAAAGTCCCAGCAGAACATCTGAAATTGGTCCTGCGACCACACCAGCATGCCTAGAGAGCTGCCACTTAAGCTCCTGTTTCAGTGGAGCTTACAAGACATTTTCTTGTAAGTTCTCAAACATTTTAGCACCAGGGCCCACGTTTTAGAATGACAATCTGTTGGGACCCAACAGAAGTGATGCCATTAACCTGAAAGTGATGTAATGGCTGGAAGTTACATCATCAAGCAGGAAAATCTTTCAGTTTACAATAAGTTTAAAAACCCTCCAAATCCTATCAAGCAGTTGCTGATCTGTTTTTTTTTTTAATTCCAAACACTCCAAAGGCTTCAATTCTATCCACAATTACCCAAGACTATCATTGTTAAAAGCATATACATAATAGCCTGTTAAAAGTGCAGAACTGTAAAGTTTCCCCAAATGCAATCCAATTTCTATTAAAAATAAAATACACAGTGAAATGAATGGGGACCCACCTGAAATTTGCTCATGACCCCCTAGTGGGTCCTGACCCACAGTGAAACACTGATCTAGAGCAGGGGTCTCCAAACCCTGGCCCAGGGACCAGATGCGGCCCTCAGAGAGCCTCAATCCTACCCGCAGCAAGCTTCCCCTATGAGCCTCTGGCCTTCCTGACCTTGCTGGCATGGTATGCACACTCCAAGCTGCGCTCTGGTTGTGTGCAGAGGGTATTCTGAGGGCCAGGGAGACAGACTCAGAATGCTTCCAGAAGGTCAAAAATAGTCACTTCCAGTTTTTCCCAAAGACCTGTAAGTGATGTTTTTAGGTAGGGTTAGTAGATACATAGTGGGACAGAGTGCCTGTAACTTTAATCATTGTACAGAAGAGGGAATTTTGGCAGGTGCAGCTCAACATGGAAGGATTTAAAAAGCTGAACTTGCCAAAATTCCCTCTTCTAAAGAATAGTTAAAAGTATAGGCCCTCTGTCCCAGTTTGTATCTGGTAACCCTATTGTTCGGTCCTCTGAAGGCCTTAAACAGCTTTCTGAGGGTCAGGGAGCCCTCCCCGGCCCTCAGAACATGCTCTGGATGTTTCCTTTCCAGTGATCTGCTGGCTCTGAGGTATTTACTCCAGTACATTAAGTAAGCTGCTTGTAAGAGCAGAGTGAGCAAGGCTGTCATTGTAATGATTAGCAAAAGGCGGATACAATATTACTGACAGTATTGCTTGGAAGCACCTTATCATACAAGGGCAGCAGATCATTTGGCCAGGCTGATACATCTGTAGGCCTTCAGTTTCTGGAGAAAGCACTATGTAATGTGCTTTTTTAGGCTCTTCCCATCCTGATGCGACCGGGTGGTACAAGCACCCTCAGCTGAGGTCATTTGCTTTGAATCCATCAATAAATAAAACTGAGTCCAGATGAGTCCACTGAGTCCAGATGTGGAGGATGCTGGGATGCTGATATGGTTCCACTTCCACTGCAGGGCTAATCAGGCAAACAAAATGGCATATTTGTTTGGTGAATCCATTGACTCGGATGTAGGTGTTGGCTTCCTGAGTTTCCTGAGATCAGGGTTATTCAGAAGTGTGTAGAGCAGCAGCCACCTGGTCCTGGCTCTCTCTGACACCCTAGGAACTGAAATAAGACAGCAGCGCTTACTTTGGAACATATTCAGCATCATTGTCCCAAATCCCATTCCCCTGATTATTACAAACCAACAGGTAGCTTCTCACGTAACTGCATATTCACACGGTGCGTTTGATGGGGCAGTACCAACCAGCTGCACAAGGACCACCAACGTTAGAGTAGGACTACCAGGATAGGGGAGATGATATTTTTACTTGCATGGAATTTGATCCAGTGCTGTGAGAACACAGAATCTGGCAACTTTTGAAAGCACAAGTAGAGATGTAACTGACTAGGAAAATATGACTTAGCCAGCACTTCCGCATTCCAAGCAATCTGAGCTGTAGAACTTTAAAGGCAAAGTTTTACATGGCATAGAACATACACATCACCGCCACCTAGTGTTTGCACATCAAGCTGCTGTTAAAACATGTTAGGAGTAGATAAACTAGTAGGCTGGCAGCCTTAAGAATATGCAGTGCCCTGGTGGGCCCTTTGTCATTCCTTTGCATATTATTTCCATGCAGCCTTTATTGCCCTAGAATTAACCTTACTGCATTTCCTAAACTTCCTGTTTTGGGATTCTGGTCTTGGGATTTTAACAATAAAGTCTAGTATAAACAGTTTGATGTAGGAAATCACAAGCTGTTGCCAGAAAAGCCCTCTGAGGGTGCAAACCTAACCAACTTTCCAGCACTGGGGTAAGCCCTGAGGTAAGGGAACA
>JAJKFI010000155.1:1513952-1557477 GCA_029204185.1 Lerista edwardsae | reverse complement strand
CAGAGCTTCATTTCCCTTACCCCGGTGCTGGAATGTTGGTTAGGATTCTGTCCTCAGCGAATTCTGAAACAGCCCTTACCACCCCTCGCGTCCTGCCTGAGGAGATTCTGAGGGGAAATCCTGAGGGCAGCTTTTCATGATCTGAAAGGAGCCCGTTACACCTTCCCAAGAGGGCCTAAACAGTGTTCTCAGGAACGTGCCAGATTTTTCCAAGCAATATTTTGAAGCTAAATTGACTCGTATTAGATTATATAATCCATTTGCATTTGTAGTATCTATATGCATATTAAAACAAATTTTAAAAGACTGACAGTGCAATCTATGCGTATCTACTGCTTTGAATGGGACTTATTCCCTGGAAAGTGCATACTGGATTGCAGCCTGAATTAATATATAGGCATAGGATTGCCTTGTTAATATATGAGAAAATAAAATCTCAGGCCTGATGGAACTCAGATCCAAGTGTGAGGACAGTACGTTTACCTCAGCAAAGAGGCCAGCTGTCCAGCCAAAATCAAGTCACACGTGAAGGAATGTCGCACTCTGGAACTTCTACGGCCACTTCACACACATGAGCCAGCCTTGGACTGGGCTCTGTATCTGTCCTATTTTTAGCCCACATTTCCCCCACCAGCAGGCCTGCTCCAGGCAATTAACATAAAACTCAGGCACCCCGAGCTCATTTGACAGGGATCAGAGCAGAGGTGAAAAGCAGAAACCTGTTAAAGAGGAAACCAGCCTTTTTTAAGTTTACAAATGTTGGTTCCAATGCTTTTCTAGCTTGCAAATTGCAAATGCCTTTTTAAGCTTGCAAATACCTGCTGTCACACAAAAGTTTCTGTAGACCCCCCCCCCAGCTAAAGTTGATGCTCTCCAGCTTGAATCACTATGTCATATGCAAATCAACATGGAGGAGGACAATTTTTGCCTTTAGAACAGCAGGGAAAGGTCGAAAGAGTTGAACATGTATTGAATGTATGACTTGCAGGAATAACTGAAATGCGTTGAAAGAGCAGATTGTCGAAAAATGTTGGGAAGTGGGGGTACTTGTATACGTAAATCAAACAATAAGATGAAACATTTGCAGTGGATAAAAGTTCACTAGCAGCAGCAGCAGAGACCCATTCCAACCTTGTTTCATCTCCCACAGTCATGAGGAAACAGAAACTGCCTTGTTTACCTTTTTTCATTACCCTAGTAAAGGTCGTGGGTCGGATGGCACATGTGTCTGATGACACTTCTCTCTCTCCAGTTTTGGTAATAAGGATGTGGCAGAAACAGACAAGGATCGGATTTGTGTGGTAGTGGTCTGTGAGTAGCATGCCAACCCATGTCTTGAAGCCTGTAGGCAAATGAAGATTATTCCTCTGTGTATGCCCAGTACAGATTTCTGCCCCCCACCCCAATGACTGAAACCAGAATCAGTTTGTGCCTACAAAATGAAAAGAAAAACTCTTACATCTGTTTCTATCGAAGGGATTTCCTCCCCAAATGTATTAGTCCCTTTATGAGGGTTTAAGAATCTCCACCCCAAGGCCTCCAGAACATTCCAGACACTTACCTGAATCATACCCTTCAAAACCCTTTGGCATGACTGTCCTGTCTAGCCGTCCAATCAGCCAAGCTCCTAAGGCAAGGCTACGCAAAAGCCTCATCAAACAGGATGTCAGTCCCACCACCACAGTGAAGAAAAATAAAAAGTAGGTGAAAATTTGGTATGCTTTCCTGCAAAGGAAGAAGAGGCAGTTGAGTTTCACAGTCCCACAACAATTCAGGAACAACATCACATTAATTTCCCTTTGTCGTTGAACCTAACAAGGTGCTCTGAAATTGGGTTTACTTCACTGGGATTGCATCTGCCCTAGAGTATAGAGATCAAAGCTGTTGCTGTGACAGCTATGCCCTGTCAGCAATTCCAGCTTCAGAAGGACGTGGCCAAATTCCAAAATGTTGAGAGGACATCACAGTTGGAATAACGCACACCCCAATATAAATCACTTTATACCAGTATTCCTATCTCCTTAGAGTTGCCAATTGAATGTTCTTGCCAAAGCAACATATATCTTGGCTTTCTGCCCAAGATATATATTTTTAGACACAAACAATGTGATTTGGGCAGGGGAAAAATGTTCTAAAAACGTTCTGTATGAATCAAAGTAGTGCACTGAGATGACCAGGATTTTCTCCTAATGGCAGTTAAAACACTATACCAGTGTTTCTCAAACTATGGGTCAGGACCCACCTGGTGGGTTGCACCCTGATATCAGATGGGTCGTGGAAAGCTGTGAGCAGCCATCTTGGAGGCTGCAGACTTTACTCTTGCTATATGCCTTTTGTGAGCATTAACAATTTTCAAGTGAGCGTTAAAATAAATTGTTTTAAGTTCAAAGCTTTTCCATATTTTATCCTAATCTTGCTTTCTGTCAGGGATTTTTCCTGGTTGTTTCCTGCAATTGCTGCAGTCCAGGAATGCCAGTTTGCATTCCAGGAGTATCATTTTATTATGTCACAATGGCAGAACTTCCTGCTTGATGATGTCACTTCTGGCTATGACATCACTTCCGGTGGGTCCCGACATGAATGCATTTCTTAAAAGTGGGTTCCAGCTTAAAACGTTTGAGAACCTCTGCACTATAATATTTAAGGCTTCCAAGTCTATAACCAACGTGTTTAAATAAGTGACTGTGCAAATGCCTTTTTCTCCTGTTCCTCAGTGTGTACAGATTTCCTTAGCAGTCCTGTTGTGCAGCAGAAAAACTATTCTAAGAACTGAGCAGCAGGGACTTACCAGTTATCCAGAGCCAAAGGCTTGTGCTTGTCATTTGGCAGAATCTTTGGCTGAAGGAAGAGTCGATCAGCCACGAAAATCTGCAGCTGCTTGATCGCCATGATGATGGCAAGTGAGAGGCTGAAAAGGGAAAGAAGTTGGGAGTCAAAACAAAAGGATGTGGAAGGAAAGCACTTCAGGTGGTTTGCTGAGAGACCTGCATTTGGATGCATTTGGACTTCTTATCCTGCTTCCACAAAGTCCTGCTCTTGCTCAACATGAAGGAAGCTGGTTCTTTCCAGTAATTATGTTCAATGATGCTTTTAAAAGGTTGGGATCAGAGGTCAACCAAGTGCATGCGAGAAACCAGTGCATGTACCCAGAGCCTTCCTGACTGTTCCCACTGCAGCAGCCGCAACCACTGAGACACATTGCTTGGAAAAAGGAACAGCATCTTGGAACTTCCACAGTGAGAACTGCAAGGGAGATTCCCTGCGGTGAACCAGCTCTCTCTTAGATAGGCACATCACTTCTCTCGGTTCTGGCCTACAAGCTTAACCTACAGAGCAATCTTAAGTATGTTCTCCCAGATGTTATATTCCACTGTATTCAATGGGCCTTACTTAATGTGTGGTTATGATTGTGTTCCGGCAGCATAGAGTGCTTTCCAAAGGCATGAAAAAGGTCATTGTCACATTCTTCCGGGCTACTGCCACAAATGGGTATTGGCACAGTGCATGAAGTAGTGGCTCCAGAGGCCTACGTTAGTGCCAGTGGGGTATTATGGGCAGGGAGTGACGGAGACAGGGGAATTTGAGGGATGATGGGGGGAGGATGGGGGAGGGATGGATCTCAGTGGTTTTGGCATGTCCCAGATTGTATTCCCTCTTTCCCAATCCGACCCGCCCATGTTTTCTCCTCAGCCATATGCAAGAAACATGGCTGATATATGTCTGAGGAGACCCATAGGCAATTGGGCAGCCTACTGAGGGAAGGGGGTGATTGCCTCCTGCAGGCCATCCACCACCACCACCACAGGGCGCAGTGCACACTCCATCAGCATGGCTGATGTGCCAATGGTAGGGGATAGGATTAGGCAGTTAGGGTCCAATCCTATGTGCACCTCCACAAGCAGCACATCTCTGACTGTCAGTACCAGTCACAAAAGATGCTTACTTGGTGTGCTCGCTGGAGCAGGTAGGTCAGTGAATGAGGTTGGGTGAGGGAAGGGTGAAATGGGGTGAGGGAGGGAGGCAACAGGGATGGGGCATGGATGGATAAGGTGCATGGAGTGGTGGAATCAGTTGCTCCTGTGGCACAGGTCCACAAGGACCTGAGACAGCTATTTAGCTAGTTGCAGGGTCAAGTAGAACCCCCCACGCTGCTAAGGCTTATCCCTGGGTAAGCTGAAAAATTGTTCCCTTTTGACACAAAAATTGTGACAGAGATGTCCCTCCAGCTGGTAAGAGGAGTGGAGATAACAACCCTTCCTGTGAGAGTGAAGGAGTGCCTGTCAAGCCATGCGTGGGAGTGTGAGCAGCCAGAGAGATGCCAGACTGTGAAGGAGACCACCTGGACTGTAGTGTTCTTGAAAGAGAGAACTTGTGAGTGTAACAACCATTATATGGGGTTGAGAAAAGCCTGCCCATGTAAACAGTCTTGATTAAAGTCAGAGGAAGAATCCAATGACCGGAAAGACGGTATATAAATACTGGTGGTGGCATTATTATTATTACAACCACCCAGAGACCTCTGCAACTGTCCCAAAACAGGATGCAGTGGTCACCATTTTAGTGCCAGTCCATCAGCGAGGGAGGGAGGGAATTGAAAGGACTGAGCTGTTAATGTGGGACATTAACATGAGGGATCTGCAGTCACAATTCTCACCCTTTCTGAGGCACTTTTGAAGAGGAGGCAGGCTGTGTTCTCTGTAAGCTGTGTGGCCATGCAGTTGCACAGCTCTGAGCCAAGCTCTATGCAGCACAGAGCTCGGCAACCCGGTTCAGTGATGATGGATGATGTCATCACCAAGCGTCAGAGACAGCATCATGACACAGGCACAATGGAGCACACCAGAAGAACAGGCCTGCATACCTGTGTGGATCCCTTAGAGGGAATATAGAAGGGAGGTGAAGGGCACAATAGTCCAATATCCTCCCCAGCCCCTCTGGTCAGCCCAGAGGGGCAATTACTCTGTCCTACTGATCTCCAATCAGCCTGCCTTGCCTGTGATGGCACCTCTTTGACTAGCATGACAATTTAACACAGGTATGCCCCAATATCCACTGATTCAGTATCCACTGTTTCAGTTATCCACAGCTACCATGGATACTGGGACATCTATTAAAAAGATAAAGGTGAAGGTTTCCCCACAACTGAATAGTCTAGTCATGACCAACTGTAGGGGGCGGTGCTCATCTCCGTTTCAAAGCCTGTAGAGCCGACGTTTTGTCCGAGGACAAGCTTCCGTGGTCATGTGGCCAGCATGACTATACACTGTAGTGCACGGAACGCCATTACCTTCCCACTGAAGTGGTCCCTATTTGTCTACTTGCATTTAGGTGCTTTCGAACTGCTAGGTTGGCAGGAGCTGGGACAAGCAACGGGAGCTCACTCCGTCGCGCAGTCTTGAACTCCCAACCTTCCAGTCGGAAAGCCCAGCAGCAGCGGTTTAACCCGTTGTGCCACCACATCCCTAAAAACAGATAGGGGAACATTAAACAATTTTTTAAACCTTATTGTAGCAAAAACACTGATGTTTCCTATCTTTAAAAAGGCATCCCCAGCATCCAGTTTCAGGTATCCACTGTGGGGTCCGGAACAGAACTCCACCAGACACCAGGGCATGCCTGTATTGTAAGATGCCTGGAGTGGTGATTGGGGGGGTGGGAAGGCAAGATATAAATATTCCAAACAAATAAATAAATGATCTGAACATCAGCAAATCCAAATTTTCAGCTTGGTACATTTTTAAGGGCAGAGAACACAGAGCCGCTCTTGCAATAACTGCTACTTACAACACAGTTCCCCACTTGTTGAGAAGCTGCATCCACTGGCCGTGCTTCATGGGCAAAATGACAAGATACACGAAAACCATCCCAGCCACAAACTGCACTAGATGAATGATCAGATACCCTAGGGAAAAACCAAAAGTACAGGTTTCCAGCAAAGGTAAGGGAAGACAACCCCCAGTAATTTATGCCCAGAGCCTTCACCTACCCCACAGTATGTATGCTATTTGCCAAGAGATGTATCTTCCAAGTGCTACCTATCAGCACAAAAACAAAAAAACAAAAGACAGTTCTCATGGAGAAATTCCACCACCATAGCACAGAAGGAAAACACATTCATAGCATCTCTGTGAAGGAATCAAGCAAGGAAGATGGCAGCTCATGTATATGTCAGATTGGTGATATATTTCTGACAAGGTTTAAGCATTGCCTGGCTGGATGGAAAGAGGTGGTGATGAACCCCAACAAGCCCCAAACTGCTTCTCACCCGCTGTCTTTCTCAGGGCGCAATCCTAACCTGGAGCTAGGCCGGCACAGTTAGGCCAGCAAAGTTTGGCCAGCACAAGAGACACCGTAAACTATGTTTAGACCACTCTCGGAGTCAGAGAGGCCAGCACACAGACGTGCGCCATCCCCCCTGATTCCAAGAGTGATCCAAACGCACTTTATAGTGGCTCTTGGGCCAGCCAAACTTTGCTGGCCTAACTGTGCCGGCCTAACCCCAGGTTAGGATTGCGCCCTCAAGGTCTTTGTTACTGCAGAAAAATGGTTGGGGAGAAATGATTTCAGGGAGGAGAGCGTGATGGAAAGAAGGGTTCATTAATATGATGTGCCTCAGATTCTGCTACACCCCCACCACTTTATAGTAAATTGGCACAACCTGTGCATTGACATGTTTGTTTTATTTATTTAGTACACCTAAGCCACCTTCCTCCCAATGCATTCAATGCACATGATGGTACTGCCATAGCATCAAGGTTCCCCAAAGCCAACTTCTTCAGTGCATTAGGGCTCTTTGTTGCAAACAATTCAGAAGCCACTGATATAAATACTGGTTATCAAGTAGTCCCAAATGGGATGCGTAATACTCTGTACTGCGTCTGACCTCCAACCCTGTACAGCACTGGTTTCTCCAAATGCTGCTATCCAGCAATTATTGCACGCCAAGAGTATCCTTCACCTACAGCAGGTCGCTGAAATGGCTCTGGCCCAAAGGGCCTTACACAGGTGGACACAGGAGAAGACAGGGAAAACAGGAAGGGAATCTTCACAAAATAGAAGAAGGCACCCCCCCATCAGCACTAGCCTGCCACAAGTCTGAATAGGGAAAGGAGGTGTTTCAGGAGGCAAGGACAGCATTCTGGCACAGGTTATGCACACCAGGACACTCTCCATCCTGCCTCCAACATCCCAATGGGATGGGAACATGCCCACAGCCCTATCCTACCCACCTTACTTGCTCTCCCCTGCAGAGCCTGGTCCAGGAGTGGTATGGTGGCTTTCACATGGTGGCTCCAAAATGGCTGCCAAGAGCCTGCTCCTTGCAACATCATAAGGAGTTTGTGACATCATAACTAGCATATGCTATCACAACCTGCTCTTTAGGATTAGACCAATGAGTGGTCCAAACCAGCCCAGAATATAGTGCTTTCCTTCTATTAAAACATCTTTGAACTGGAAAAAAACACAAAAGGAGGGAAGAGAGTATTACCCCTACCACTCTCAAGATCACCACATGGCCCAGCTTGCTGTCTTTTGTCATCAAGATTCTGGTCATGGCTGCCAGTGGTCAATCCTCAATTAAGGTATTCTAGGCAGAAAGCTCTCTCTCAGGCCCCGTCTTCTACAAAGGTAGAAAGATGCCTGCTTGCCCCTATCCAGGCAAACGCCTCTGTGCGCATAAATGTTTTGAGGATGAGGAGGGAACACTCACCAAACTGTGAGAAGGTGAAATCATAATGTCCTCTGACAAAAGCAAGTACCTCTTGCCTCTCTGTAACAGCCTCATATGTGTTCTAGGGAAGAAAAACACCACATTGTTGTTGAAAGAGCACAGACATGCTGGGACACAACACCTTCGTGTCCTCACACTTTTCATGGCCTCCTCCACACTTCCTGTGCATCTGTAAGGTGCTGGGTTTTTTCCCCCTCAAAATAGCAAGTTCACAGTTCTATCAAAAGTCCTGCAGGCTGAACTGTATTTCTCAGGACTGCCAACTAAGCTGCCACACCAGCCCTGTCACCTGACTTAGCATTCAGTCAACTGTCACTAAACACCAACAGACAGTGCATCTCCCAGGCTTTGGTGCCACTTCATAGTTGGGTAAAAGGGAGGAACTACTGTAAAAATGGTTTTGATGCTTCAAGACATATTAAACTCCACCATGGCCTCCATCTCACTTCCTCTGCTACCACAGCACCCTGGTATCTACTACTCCCTTTGAGCTACCTTTGAGCTAAGAGAAAAACAATTGCATTGTGCTACTGAGGGCACATTCCTAAATTGGGGTTAGGCCAGCATAGTTAGGCCAGCAAAGTTTGGCTGGTACAAGGGCCACCATAAAGCATGTTTGGACCACTCTTGCAGACAGGGAGGATGGCACACATCTGTGTACTGGCCACTCTGACTCCGAGAGTGGTCCAAACACACTTTAACGGTATCCCTTGTACCAGTCAAACTGTGCTAGCCTAACTGTGCTGGCCTAACTCCAGGTTAGGGCTGAGCTACTGACAGCACAATCCTATACCCCCTTAGCGCTGGAGCTGCGCTCTTGCACCGGCCAAACACTGTCGCAAACGTGCCACAAAGCACGTTGGCACTATGGCGCTCGGCTGGCGCAAGCAGCAATGCACCGCCACGACCATCGGCAGCGCTGGCCATGAGCCAGTCAGGCACCGGCATCACTCGGTTGGCGCAGGGCCTCCGCGAGGGCATTCCAAGGGTGTAATTGGGCAGCGCAGTGGGTGGAGACGGGGGTTGTGATGCGGTTGTGACACAGGATGGCCGTAGTGCTTTATCCTAATGCTGGTTCCCGGCCAGGGCGGTCCCAATTTGGGCCGCTCCTGTCCACTTTCCTCTGCACCTGCTATTTTGCCAGCGCAGATCCGAGCAGGCCCATAGAGGTGACTGGGGCCTACGCGGGTATAAGGGGAAAACCTCCCCTTGTCCTGCATGTTGCTGCTGCTGCCTTCTAAGTGGGCTTAGGATATGGCCCTGCTAGGTCAGCCTTACTAGGTCAGCATATAATAGTGTAGGATTGCGCTCTGAATGAAAGTCACCATCCATTGCTATAGGAAATGCATTGCTGCAGGGTGGCAGGCAAAGAGAAAGTCATGGCTCAGGGTAATCAGCTTGGAAAACTGCTAGTGTTGAGCTGTTCCACAGCCACACAGATTGGAAGCTCTTGGAAATCAGCAGGAAGTTGGAAGATGTTGTCCACGGTGGTGTGAGGGGAAGCTGCGAAGAAGAGCAGCTGATTGGGGCGTCCGCATCCTTCACCAGCTGTTGATGTCATCATTGAGTGAGAAAGCCTCAGGAGATCCAACCAGAAATGCAGCTGGCCATGGGGCTTGGGGACTGGCAGGGAGCAGGAAGGTTTAAAAGGAGAGAAGGAAGGCTCAGTAGCGGGAGCAAGAGGGCTGGAGCCAGGATGAAGAAGGGCTGGAAGACGCAAACGATGGAAAGGAGCAAACTGGAGGCAAGGTCAGAGATTGGAGAATGGAGGGGTACAGTGGAGGAATAAATGGGTGGGATATAAATACCCCCTCAATAAAGCCCCTGTATTCTTGGCCTTCTCATCTCTTTGTGCCTCATTACTCCCCCAAGCACGTCATTCCTCACACACTATGATGTCACGCTCTCTCCATGGGGTGAGCAGGAGAGGGGTCAAACACCCTCAAGAACACAGTGGGCAAAAAAGAGGCTGCAACGTAAGATAAGGGGCAAGATGAAAATAAATGCAAGAGCCAACAACATTGCTGTTGGCAGAGGAGAGAGAGAGAGAGAGAGAGAGAGTGGAAGAATCAGTTAGGAACCAGGAATGGGAGGAACCAGAAATGACAGCTGCCCCATGTTAAAATCAGCCCTCTATGAACATCCTGAAGAAAACTCTGGTATGTAAAGGTAAAGGAACTACTTGTGGGGCTATTACTGGGAATGGTAACTCAGCGGCGACAGCATTTCCAGGTTTGCGCTGATGACGACTAAGTGAAAAGGGTACTCGGCGGTTTTGCAGCATCTCCAGCCACTGCCACTGGAGGAGTTTTAAATATTTTTTTTAAACTTAGGCAGCAGGGGAAGCCCAGAAGTGCTATTGCAGACATCCCGCCATCACTGCCGGTCGCCCCTCTCCTGAAGGAGAAATGCAGTGTTTCCCATTGCCCTGGGGGGCCACAACCCCCAGGTTGAGAAACACTGCTGGATACTATACCTGTATTCCCCAGGTTTCAAGCAGACAAAATGCCTTTCTTCATAAGCTCAGGGACTCTGGCCCAGTGCAGTCCTAGCATTGCTCAGTGGTAGGACTAGCCCTGGTTAGGCAATTACTAGGAGTGCCACATGTGCTCCTCCCACCTCCCTGCTCCATTTTCACATCAGCATCTCCCCCATCACACTTTCAACAGCCAATTAACTATAGCCAATATTATGACTACAGCCAATATTATGACTATAGCCAATATTATGACTGCACTGGTGTGTTTGCTAACCAGAGCAGCCCAACTCTCAGCCTGCAAAGTCTGTTAATTAGGGTGGCAAATTGCAGCTTTGCACAATTTGCACAAGATGAGTGCAAATCTAATGCTAACAATTGTTATCTCCAAAGAGGAAGGAAAGAAGGCAAGGCCCATGCAAGGTGGGAGCAGGAGGGGTAAACACAAGTCTATGGGCAACTTCCAATCCCTTGAGCACTGTTAGACAATAGAGCTGCCTTATTTTGGCACTAGGCATCTCTAACCCAGAGAATAACCATACCTGTAGAAGGCAAAGATACGGAACACGTAGCTGCTACACGTGAGAGCGGAAATCACAATGGTGGCAATCCAAACACCTGTGGAATAAGCAACCATCATTCAGGGCCCAATCCTAACCAACTTTCCAGCACTGGGGTAAGGGCAATGCAGCTCTGAGGTAACAAACATTCCCTTACTTTGAGGAGGCCTCAGTGACTGCCCCTCCCCCCATCTGTAGGATGCAGCACATGCCCTGTTGGCACAGCTGGGTGAGCGCTAGAAAGTTGGTCAGGATCGAGTCCTCAGAGACGTTTCTGGACAGTATTTTTTATTCTGTTGTTGTCAGACAGTATGAACTCCCCTACATACTCCATGGTTCAATATTTCTTTTCATATATGAGAATGGCTAACATTGTCCTCCTATCTATTTCCACTGCCCGATCCCTCTGAAATTCTGTGGTGTTCCTATTCAATCACGCAGGTGATACCAAACGTAGTTCTTCAGTGTTAATAGCTCAGGGAGGACTTGATAGCCAGGACCTGCTTATATTGTTACAGTCCTTCAGATTTGACCATGCTAAGCGAGTGGGGTTTGCCACAACATTCAAAGAGAAAAGTTGCCCTTTGGGACATGGAAAACCTCCTCAAAGCAACAGCACTGTGTGAATGAAAGTGGGGAGATTTTCCCAATGCATGCATTGCAAGGGAGTTAGAGGGGGACCATATAGCTTTTGTATCAGCTGCTTGAGCAACTTTTTTTTTATAAGGCTACAAGGGATTATTAATAGAATGCTTGACTTTAAGCCTGTATCTTCGAAGGCTACAAGTAATTAGTTAACTTTGAGGGGAGTCAAGCGTTTGGACTGGTGGATTTCATGAAGTGTGCCCCACCTTTCTCTCCCAAGCTCTATTTTGCAACTAGGCTGTCACAGTTCACCTAGAACAGGGTAGAGCCCTCCTGCCCATAATACAACTCATATGTTTTATTATTGTAGAGTGCAATCCGAATCTGGAGTTAGGCCGGCACAGTTAGGCCAGCAAAGTTTGGCCAGCACAAGGGCCACAGTAAAGTACGTTTGGACCACTCTTGGAGTCAAGGAGGCCAACACACAGACATGCACCATCCTCTCTGACTCTGAGAGTAGTCCAAATGAGCTTTGTGGCCCTTGTGCCAGCCAAACTTAGCTGGCCTAACTGTGCTGGACAGTGCACAGTTGGGATTGCACTCTAAAAATATTATTTCACCCCAAGCACATTTCTCTCTCTCTCTCGGCCGCAGATACAAGGCTTCTAAAGCACATGGGTAGGATCTTTGTCATGTGCCCTAGAACTTTGTATACTGTCCACTGGCAAGAAATGTAACACTTTTCTTTGGGCAATACATTGCTAACTAACAAGATCACCTCTCCAAACTTTGGTTGATCTAGCTAAAGGAATCTGTCCTACTGGAAGCGAACACTAACTTCAATGTCACATGAAGCTAGAAAGTCAGAACTTTCACACCCAGCAGCACACATCAAATTATGATATTGCGCCTGTACCTTTTGCGACATCCACAAATTCTTCTATACTGTCAATTATGTCCGTTTCTTCCTGTGTTAAGTTCTGATAGCGAAGAACTGGGGTGAACGTGGACACCACGTATCTGATTGGTCGTAAAATCATATAGTTGGAAGCTATATATTCAAGCATGATGAACTGGAGAACAAGTGGAAGACAAAGGCATCTGTGGGTTTGAATAGCTCAAAAGCGTGGAACAAGACAACACAATATTTTAAGGGATTTAAATGTAAAGCAAGAGAGAGATGCATTTGTCTAGAAGGAATAGATATTTATACAAAAGCCATAGTCTCGTAACACCTTTATGAGGACCTACCAAAACGCCACAAATTTCGTAGCGACAACCTTAGAATAATTTGTCAGGCTGGATGGCAAAGCAGTGAAAAAGTAGGGGAGGCCCAGGGCATAGCAGCAGATCCGAAAATTCTGCAGTTTAAGACAATCTGAAACGGAGTCTTGCAAATGGAACTGCAACCTGTGCTCAGCTCCCTCCCTCCCAACCTCTTTTTTCCTTTGCCTGATGGAAGAAGATGGAAGCCTGATGAAGAATTCTGCCAAACTCAGGGCACAATCCTAATCTGCGCTGGAACAGGCAGGCCAGCAGGCCTACGCTGTATCCAGCGCAGATTAGGAGGCACCAGTTATCCCATTTGTGCCCTTAAACCAAAGGAGGCTCCAGCCTCCCCTATCGGTTCCTTGGATCTGCGCCCGTGAAATAGTGGGCGCAGATCCGAGGAAGCCATGTGGGCCGAATTGGAGCCAAGTCACCCAGGGACAAGGCCTTGGATGTAGCCTAACATCCGCATCCCAACCACAACCCTCCCTGAGCCAGCACGCCCACCACACGCCCAGGAACGCCTCCCACCTGCCCTTCTGCCCTCCCAAACTCACCTGGCACATGGGCAGCTCCCCATTGCACTTTTGAGCCAACATTAGGAATAGCATCAGCCCGACCACTATAGCGCTGATGCGGGGCGTCGATGCAATGCAGGGCATTGGATTGTGCTCTCAAAAGCCTACTGCTTGCATGTGAGTTGGGCTGGTTAACATTAAGATATTACTTGAGTGGCGCTTTAGTGTGTTTTTTCCCCCAAATGCACCAACATAACCCATGACAGTTTTTAAAAGATCTATACAGATCATGTCCCTGTACTGAATACTATGGGATATATCATGGGATAGACTAAACCAGCGATCTCCAAACTAGAGACCGCTGCTCCAGGGAAAGGTGTCCCCAGCACAAACGGCTTCTGCTGTTGCACCTGGGGCAATCGACTACAGCCCCCAGGGATCATCACGGTAAGCCGCTTCCGGGGTCTGCCACCCCAGCATGCCTCGTGCGTAGAGTTCTGCTCAGAAGCAGCTAGCCGCAAAGACCCCTGGGGACTGTAGTCGGGGTCTTAACAATCATCCCTAGAGGAACTTCAAAAGTCGTTCTCATGGGGCAAGGACAGGGCATATGCCGGATTCAACCCATGGGCCAGAATCTGGTGACCCCTGGACTAAACTAAGCTTTTTTAGTGGTAGAATACCAACAAAGCAGCAAGTCAATGCTTACAATGGGATTCTGTAGTTTGGCTTAAAAAGAACAAGAGCAGCCTAGGCAACAGGGGTGAGTTTTTGCTAGAAACTTGGAATAAAATAGAGGCTTCAATGGTCCCAGGCACCTCCCCCTTAGCATCAACGGGATGCTTAGCTTCTATTATTTAATCTGGACTCCATCACAGTGAAACTTTGTTCTAGAAAAGCTCTAGCACTCAGACTTTGGGACCGCAGGTAAGTGTGTGCAGGAGCAGGAACCGGGGCTGGGTGTGTGTCCCAAGGGTGCTACAGCTCATTTGTGATCAGAACACACTTCCGGTTTTCAAACAAAAACCAGAAGTGCATTCCGATCACAAATCAGGGCAATTTGGAGCATCAGGGAGGCTGGCAGAAGGGGCTGTGGG
Organism: Lerista edwardsae; assembly: GCA_029204185.1. Classification (NCBI taxonomy): domain Eukaryota; kingdom Metazoa; phylum Chordata; class Lepidosauria; order Squamata; family Scincidae; genus Lerista; species Lerista edwardsae. The sequence goes on along the minus strand of JAJKFI010000155.1, from coordinate 1,543,243 downwards.
CCTCCTCAATACTACAGGAAGTCAGTGCGTCCCCCCGGTACATGTTCTAGCCCATGGGTGCCTGCTGTGCCACAATCACCTATCACTGGACCACTTCCCTTAAGACGGACTGAAGTGCAGGCTGAAATTCATGTTCCTCCCTGAGCCACAATCTCTTCAGTCATCTGGAGGGCCAAATTACATTGCCCTGACATTACAACGCCCTGACATTCAGGGCACAATCGAAGACCCTGTGTTTGGCCGACGCTAGCTGCTAGTGTCGGCCCAACGACAGCAGCGCTGGTGCAAGAGCACTGACCGGCACCCTTGAACCAGAGCTGCTGCTGTTGGGTCAAAGCCAGCAGCAGTGTCGGCCCAACAGCGCCTGCCCAAGCCCACACTGTACCGCTCCTGCACCAGCCACGTTCAGCTGGCACAAGAGCGGTTCTGGGTGGGGGAGAGCAGGAGGGAGGGTGTTTCTGGGTGGGGGTGGGCAGGCTGGGAGGAGTCCCGGCATGGGGAGGAAGGTGAAGGTGGGATGCAGCCAATAGGCCACACCCATGCTGCTATCCTCAAGCCGCGCAGCCCTGATTCAGGTTGCGCAGTGTCCTTGCCTATGTGCCCACTAGACAGCAGGAGCAGAGCCAAAGAGCCGAATGGCGCAGCTGGCACCTACCCTGGGGCATGGGTGCATACATGCCCTTGCCCTAGGGAGGCTCCTGCCTGCTCCCAAGCTGCGCTGAATACAGCGCAGGCCCACCGGCCTGCCAGCGCAGCTTAGGATTGCGCCCTAAATCTGTCTTGGCAAAATGGGCTTATTGTGGAAGTTGCCCAGAACTTTCCTCTTATCTTTAAGAATTAGCCCTGATCCAACCTTGGAGTATGGTGCACTGAGGGGCCCCCATGCCATTTTGTACTCAAAACCACACACCCCAATTGGCTGTCTCCAAGGCAGTTGTTGCAGCAAAATTATTGCTTGGGAGGTGTTGTCGTTAAATCCACATCAGGGAATTATTAATGGTCTCTCACAGTGCACCACCCTCCTGGGATAAATCCTCACTCCCGGTGGCAAACAGACCACTTCCACTTCACTTCTGCATTACCCCCATTACTGCATTACATCTTTACATTACTTATAAAGGTGAGCTTATTATCACAGGTAATTTGACTGTACCACGAGCACCACTTGCTTCCCTACTCAAAGAACTGTGCCCTGCAGTTATACTTACTGCATAAAGTGCGTTGATGGCAATCACCGCCATGATGATCATTCTGCTGGGAAATCGGAAAAAAGGGTCCCATTCATAAATTTTACGCTTGATCCAGGATTTCTGAGGCTGCCTGCTCAGAGACAAAAATACAGGAACAGATCAGAAGAACGGAGCTGCAATAGAAAGAAAGGAGTTCTGAAACTTCTTCTGCCTTTCTGAATTTTTTAAAAGCAGGAGGAAGGCAGCTTTCTCTCTTCCTCAGTATAGCAAGCTGCCAGAGGAGGCATTTCTAGTTCCCTTACAGCGCAATCCTATACGTGTCTACTCAGGAACAAGTCTCATGGAGTTCAGTGGGTCTTATCCCAGGTAAGAGCATATAGGATTGCAGCTTCACTACCCAACCCTACTGGGCTGCCGTTCTGGTGGAAAGCGCATGCTGTCGCCCCTGACAGCTGCAAAGTGGCATAAAGCATGCTCCGGAGGTCAGGCCACAGTCTCCTTGCGTGTGTCACCAGATAGCTGGCCACCTGCCAGAGCAAAAAAGCCAGTGGAGGAAGCAGGAGAGGGCAGGACAGGGCTGAGGAGGGGCAAAACTGGGCAGGGCAGGGGAGGAATAGGGTAGAGAAGCTGCGGGGGGGTGGAGATGGCAGAGACGGCGTGCCCCAGATCCAATCCCCTCCAGCAGCAGCAGCAGCAGCAGCAGCATTCTTGCCCCCTTCCTCTCCTCAGACTTGTGCCAGCAAAATTGTTGGGGGGGACTCAGGACACAATCCTAGCCAACGTTCCAGCACTGACATATAATAGCTGTGCCAGTGGGGAACGTGCTGCATCCTGCAGTGGAGTAGTAGTCGCAGATGCCTCCACAAGGTCAGGGAATGTCCTCAGAGCTGCCTTGCCCTTACCCCTGTGCTGGCATAAGAGTGGTTCTGGGCGTGGGGTGGGCGGGCCCGAAGGCGTACCAGCCCAGGGAGGTGGGCGGAGATGGGATGTGGCTGCTAGGCCATATCCAAGGCTCCACCCCCAGGCTGCGCAACCAATTTGGGCCGCATGGCCTCCTCGGCTCTGCTATTTAGCAGGCACAGAACCAAGGAAACCATAGGGGAGGCTTCCCAGCACACCAAAGCTGCGCTGGATATTGCACAGGCCTACTGGCCTTGCTATTCCAGTGCAGTTTAGGATTGCATGCTCAGTTGGGGATTATCCTCACACCTGATATGCAAACATTCTGCAATGTCCCTTATGAGTTTGAAAGTGGAAAGTGCCCCAAGAAAAGAATTAACCTTACTGCAATAGTGGCTTCTTCAGCAGTTGCTGGACATACTGAGCCTGATGTTCCTCCAGGAATGGTGCCTCCTCCTGGGGCAGGGAGCAAATAAAACATCTGCACATAGTATTATGGGAATTGAATGCTACAGATGTAAGCAAGGGTCTACAGTTCTAATTGAGGAAACTGGATTTGCTGTTATTTCTATCTGTTATTGTATTGCTAGAAATGTAACGCCACTGAAATAGCAATCCTAACCTAGGGTTAGGCCGGCACAGGCCGGCACAGTTTGTCTAGCACAAGGGCCACCATAAAGCATGTCTGGACCATTCTCGGAGTCAGCGAGGACGACGCATGTCTGTGTGCTGGCCTCTCTGACCCAGAGAATGGTCCAAACATACTTTACAGTGGCCCTTGTACCAGACAAACTCTGCTGGCCTAACTGTGCCGGCCTACCTCCAGGTTGGGTTTGCACCCACAGCCTATTTCAGGGCGCAATCCTAAACTGAGTTAGGCCGGCATAAACTAAGTTTGGCCAGCACAAGGGACACAAGTATGTTTGGACCAATCTCAGAGTCAGAGAGGCCAGCACACAGGCGTGAGCCATCCTCCCTGCCTCCGAGAGTAGTCCAAACACACTTTATGGTGGCCCTTGTGCTAGCCAAACTTTGCTGTCTTAGCTTATGCCGGCCTAACTCCAGTTTAGGATTGCGCTCTCACACTCACAGCACAAACACAGAGCATTGTTGCTAGGTGGCTGCCAGCAATCCTTGTGGGACCAGCACAAACAGCACAACATGCTCTGATCATAGCAGTGACGTACAACAACTTCCACATTTGCACTGGTCCACTGTAACATCAGCCTGGGAATTAGAGAAGCTGCTTTAATATTACGCCACAAAAATACAGGGAAGTGAATCAAACCAGGAAGAGTCAAGCCTTCGAAAGAGCCAGGCCTTTGAAAACAAGGAAAGAAAATATGATTTTCTCTGTAAGCAGATAGTTTGGTTCATATAATCAGGAATTCAGCAGCAAAACGTACAAGAGACGGTACGGGGAGTGGGCCTTAAAGAGAGGAAAGGGAAAGGAGCTGTAAGGGGTGATGACCTTGGATTTGGGGACTAGAATTCTTAGGGATGGAAGGGAGGCACCGCCCAATCTTCCAAAATGGTGTGCCCATTTCACACCAGATTTGAAACATTATAATCAGTAGCTTTAGCAATAAGATTGTAAAGGCAGAAAAGTCAAAAGAAGCAGGACAAAATTATTGCAGCTATAGATGTTTCCTAGAACAAGAGGAGTTTTTTAGATGATCGCACTGTTCTTTCTTAGGTCACCTTTGTTGGGGTTCTGCTTCATTCATTGGGACTGAATATTATTTGAGGTACACCTCAGACTCTTACTAGACATGTAGGAAGCTTCAGAATCTAGACACTCACTGGGTCAGTTTGGATGATACATTCACTGCCGCTTATGCGTCACATTAGGGAAGGCAGGTACTAGGACATTCTTTTGGCATCCTTTTTATTTGCATCCCAATATAACTAGGCAACAAACCCCATGTTATAGTCTTTATGTGCAAACTCGCTATCTCCAAATTCGCTTATTTGCAAGGGGCAGAATTTCCTATTTACCTCTTTATCTGCACCTCTGCCCTCATTATCCACTATTCCGCAGGGACCTTCAGAATGGCTCCTGCGATCAGGGCTGACCCCTTTCAAGCCACTGGCAGAAGCATCTGCCAGCCATGTTTAAGGGGCCCATGATGGTTGCAGTGCCGTTCTGAAGGTCCTTGCAGCCTCTGGAAGGACTCTGAAGCATTCAAAGACCTTTTGGCAATTCCTGCTGCACTCTGCTGGCTTCCTGAGGGTCTCTGTTGGATTCTTCAGATGGCAGATAAGATACCCCTTGCACTTCACCCCACTGATCCCATAGGATCAGTAGTTATAGTTCCCATGTTATCCCATAGATCCCCTAGTTATCTGCAAATTTGCTATCTGCGAGGATTTCCAGGAACCTAACCCTAGCAGATAATGAGGAATGACTCTATACGCTAAGCCTCTTACCCTAGACCAGTGATTCCCAATATGGGAATCACGCCACACAAGGCGGCAATTTGATTTTTAAGGGGGACAATTAGAGAATGAGCTATTAACAGTGAATGTTTTGACATTTTTTGAGTTATTAACACTGAATTTGAAAGCCTACTAATTGTTCTTATATCTTATTATTCATAACCTAAAAATGTTTTTTAAATTTCCCTCTTTCCGCACCATCATCTTCTCAGCATCTGAGAAATTTAATATGATCAAAGTATTACAGAAAAAGCTTTTATTAAAATTAATTTATATTTATGCATTTCAGTTCTCTATTAAATGTTTTGAAACTGTATTTGCTGTTTTTTTCACATCACTTCATATCTTTTTTAACAATTTCTTACTGATTTCTTCCTCAGTACTTCAACTGTCCTTTTGTTCTTTTATTTTTCTCTTTCATGGTTGCCATGTTCTTTGGAACCTTGTTTCAACCAAGCTAATGGCCTTTTAGGCTTCCTTCACATGAACAGGAGTTCATTTTTTGAATAATAAAAACTATGTGTTCCGGGGGGGGGGATCAGGATTTTAGAGATGCTTAGGTGGGGCATGGCCAAAAAAGGGTTGGGAACCACTGCCCTAGACCTAATCCTAACCCTACCTTTGTGTGTGTGTTTTAAAACAGTAGTTCTCAAACTTGTTGCACCAGGACCCACTATTTAGAATGGCACCCATGTTGGGACCCACTGGAAGTGATGTCATGGGCAGCAGTGACATCATCAAGCAGGAAGTGCCATCACTGTGACATAATAAAATGATGTTCCTTCAATGCAAACTGGCATTCTTGGACTGCAGCAATTGCACAAGCATGAAACATCCCTGACAGAAAGCAAGATTAGGACAAAATATGATGTAAAAGCACTGAACTGAAAACAAAACTTTAAAAAACTCTCACTTGAAAATTCAAACTGTTAACACTCACTCATAGCAAGAGTAAGGTCTGAAGTTTCCAAATGACCCACCTGGCATCAGGTTGCAATCCACCAATTGGGTCCCGACCCATAGTTTGAAAAACACTGTTTTAAAGTACATATTAGATGTACAGTATATACATTGGATACAATGTATACATACATTGGAATGCAAATGTTCAGAGAGCAAAAAATCCCAGGCGCAAATGACCAGGGATGCCCATGACTAAGTCACATTTGCTGGGATGCTTCCTACCATTGGGAAGACCATGTACACCCACATCTCCCTTCCACACAGTGCCCCATCCCACCTTCACATAATCATGCCTGTGGTCCAAACTTTCCCTTGTATGTCATGTAAATACTACCTTAATGTAATAATTAACTGGTGGAGGGGTCAGTCAAACTGCACCTCTACACAATTATGCAAAGTGGGATAACACGTGTTCTCATGGCCCTCATCATGTGGTGGACAGAGTTTGTTGAACATCTGATCTGAACAGCCTGAGGAAAGGTTTACTGAGGAAAGGAGGGATAAAATACGAAGGCACAATTACAACAAAATACTCACATGACCAGAATCGAGCACGCATTGGGCTCTTAGTGCTTTCACAAAGCCGTAAAGGAACCGGAGTAGCAGGGCAAATTGGCATAGCAAGGAAGGCCAGTACATAATTACTTCTCCATATTCTCCCACAAGCTGTGCATAGAAAACAGAATCACCAAAGGGACCTGCACACCATCAGCCATGCTCCCTAATATCCCACAAATTCTGCTTATTTTAAAGCTAGAGGTGCTGCCCTCGTCTTCCTGGAAGCCATGCACCCTGTCCCAATTGTATCTCCTTGTTTGTCGTCTGAGGTCCTGTTCCTTAAAAAGGACATAGTGGAGTTGGAAAAGGTGCAGAAGAGAGCGACAAAAATGATTACGGAGCTGGGGCACCTCCCTTATGAAGAAAGACTGCAGCGTTTGGGGCTCTTCAGTCTAGAAAAAAGGCGCCTGAGGGGGGACATGATTGAGACATACAAAATTATGCATGGAAGGGATAGAGTCGATAGAGGGATGTTCTTTTCCCTCTCTCAAAACACCAGAACCAGGGGGCATCCGCTAAAACTGAGGGTTGGGAGAGTTAAAACAGATAAAAGGAAGTACTTTTTTACCCAGCGGGTAGTTAATCTGTGGAACTCCTTGCCACAGGAGGTGGTGATGGCATCTGGTCTTGATGCCTTCAAGAGGGGATTGGACAGATATCTGGAGGAAAGGTCCATCGTGGGCTATAGGCAATGATGGATTGTGCAACCTCCTTACAAAAGTGATGGGCTACTGGTACCGGGTGCAAGGGAGTGGCAACAGGATGCAAGCATCTTGTAGTCTCATGCCTTCCTGGGGCACCTGGTGGGCCGCTGTGAGATACAGGAAGCTGGACTAGATGGGCCTTTGGCTTGATCCAGCAGGGCTCTTCTTATGTTCTTATGTTCCAGATGCTGTTATCATCCGCGATGAGGCTTTTGTGTATGAACTAGGAACGGGCCCTCTTCAGCGCTGGTCCAGACATTTTGGAACGTCCTTCTATTAAACGCCCATATAGCTTTCCCCTCAGCTTCAGTCACTAAGATCTTATTTCACAAAACATTTGGAACTGAGTGTGAAAAAAAGCACATCCTGAGGTGGCAGGTGCAACCCAAGAGTGCCAAGCGGGGGGAAGATGACGGAGTGATTTTGGCATTTGCCCCTGCTAGCCCCCTCAGGTACACCGCTGTGGAGCTGTGCTCCAGTCGAGTCCAGAGGGTGATATGAAGGCCAGGGAGACCGCACATAACATAGCCTCCCTGGCCCTCAGAGTGCCCATTTCAGGCAAAAAAAAAGAGATACTTCTGGTTTCTCAGGGAAACTGGAAGTAATTTTTAATACCCTTATAAGGCATTCTGAAGCTCAGGAAGCTGGGGAAACACAGCTCCCGTCATGTTTGGGGACCCAAATCCGCAGATTTCAACATCTGCACATTTCAGTAAACACAGGGATTCCAGGAACAGCCCTTGTGAATACCGCAGGCTGGCTTCCTCAGGCCTCGGAATGCCTTATAAGGGCATCAAAATGTCACTTATGGTTTCCCCAAGAAACCTGAAGTACAGGTATCTGTACCTGAAGTATCCACTTAGTATCCACAGTTTTAATTATCCACAGATACCATGGATCCTGGGGAAGCCTATTAAAAAGAGAGGGGAACATTAAACAAATCTCTGCTTTTACCTTGTTGCAGCTAACCTTACACTGATATTCCTCTATCTTTAAAAAGGCGTCCCAGTATTCATGGTTTCAGATATTCACAGTGAGGTCTGGAACAGAACCCCAGGGGATACAAGGGCATGCCTGTACCTTTTTTTAAAAACGGGCATTCGGTGGGCCACGAAGGCCACTCATGGCCTCCCTGTCCCTCAGATCACTCTTAGGGCCCTTAGGACCTGACCAAAGCACAGTTCCAGTTGGGTTTGAGGGAGCCCTAATCCACAGGTTCAGAACCCACATGTGATTAAATCTGTGGGTAACAAACCTGTGGATAAAGAGGGCCCCCTTCTTATCTGGGGGCTTCGTATCTGTGCATTTGACTATAAGCAGATGCTGAGCCCACTCCTGAAGGGCCTCAGATTACTTCCCAGATGTGACCAGAAGGCACTTTGGGTTCAGGTTTATGGTTCCACCTGAGGTGTTTGGTTCCAGTCATGTCCGGAGGTGTTCTGAAGTACAAGGAGGCCACACATGCCATCTGGAAGACCAGGTGCAGCCCCCAGGTAAGAAATTTTGACACTGAGCACAACCCTGTGGATTTCATTATGCACATAATTCAGTACCCATTGGGGTCCTGGAACAAATCCCCCATGGATTCTGAGGGTCTACTTTATGCACTTACCCTTCCCTGTGGGCACTGTGCAATGTCAACAGCTGAGATTGTCAACCTAAAAATATGAGGATGTTATTAGGTCCCAAAGATGGTAATAATCACAGTATATATGTTTGCACTTCAATTAAACCATATCTCTGATGCCAATTCCCAATACCATGGTCTTCCAAGTGGACCCTATACAAGCATCTCTATGGCATGAAATTTCGTGAGTTCCAAGATGGCAGTGCGCAGGGAAATAAGTGAGAGGGGACACCAGGGACATCCAACAGTGCCTCTATGAGTGTGCCATGAGCCCTAAGGCTTCACAATACACACTTTGGGAACCCATCAATGTTCACATTCTCTATAGGTCATGGTTTTATCCCTGGCATTTTTTTATTCAGAAAGAAGTCTGCCATGCAATCCTGCTGGGAAGTGGTAGATATACTGATAAAGTATTGGGAACCCTGAATTATGTTAACATCTGTGGCAAATATTCCAATGACATTTCATAGATGCCTATAGACTGAGGGTGCAATCCTAACCTGGAATTGGGGCAGCAGTTAGGCCAGCACAAGGGACAGCATGTTTGGACCACTCTCGGAGTCAGGGAAGATGGTGCATGCCTATGTGCTGGCCTCTCTGACTCCAAGAGTGGTCCAAACATACTTTATGGTGTCTCTTGTGCCAGTCAAATTTTGCTGGCCTAACTGTGCTGGCATAACTCCAGGTTAGGGTTGCACTCTATATGCCACAGTTTCCCACAATCACCACCATTTCTGAGTGCCAGTATCTCCCATTTAGCTCACCAAGCTGCTGAGTATAAAAATCCTAGCATGGATCCAATTATCCGGTGACTTGTTGAAAGACAGGCAAAGAAAGGATATGACGAGAGGCCAACCTCAGTGGCAATGAGTAGAACCCAAAAGACTGCAAAAAAGATAGCATAGGAGCATGTTTTAATTTTGTCCTCCACCAGTTTTGTAAACTACAGCAATTCCAAGGCCTAACATTTTCCAGAGGACACCTACTAGAGGTGACTTGAAAAGATAGTGCCTTGAGCACAGACAAGTGGCCATCCATCCTCAAGGATCTATTTCCACAGTTGCTAGGGAAAATACAAATACAAATAAGTTCATCAATGGCCAATGAGAAGCTGCCATGTTCTTGTGTAACTGTTTTTTTGTTACAATTACTTATACACGGAAATAAGCTTTATTAAATGACTGCAAATAACTTCAGAAGCCCCCAGTTAGAACATGGCTGAGTTTCCAGATACTGCTTTGAGCACAACAACAAAATGGTTCCATTTGGAACAAAGCAGTCAGAAATGAATACACAGGCCCTCCCCAACTTGCATAAGATTCCCTTCCAGACACCCTTATGTCCTCTTTGTCCCTTGGTCTTTTTAAAACCTAAGATAGGAGCACCCTTCCATGTAGAGCTTAACCTTAGCTAGTAGAAGCCAGGTTAGTATACTCGCAGTCAGCAGATGTGATAAAACACCTATGATTAAACTCTGCAACAGTGGTTCTCAAACGTTTTAGACCGGACTCACTTTTTGGAATGGCATTTGTGTCAGGACCTACTAGAACTGATGTCATTAACCTAGAAGTAATGTCATAGCCATTAGCCAGAAGTAACATCATCAAGCAGGAAATGACATCACTGTGACATAATCAAATGATAGTCATAGAAGGCAAACTGGCATTCTTGGACTGTAGCAATTGCACAAGCATGGAACATCCCTGACAGAAAGCAAGATATGATGGAAAAGCACTAAACTAAAAACAAAATTTAAAAAAACCCTCACTTGAAAATTCAAACTGTTAACACAAAGGAATATAGCAAGAGTAAGGTCTTGCTTAGTCTATGGACTCCACCATAGAGTCATTGAGGGTTAAACTACCAGGCCATAAGAGTGATGTAATAGTGGGGGGGTGCTATCGTCCTCCAGATCAAAAAATTGAAGGTGACCTTGAAATGAGGAAACAAATCAGGGTGTTGACCAAGAGAGACAGGATTGTAATCATGGGGGACTTCAATTATCCTCATATCGACTGGGTCAACTGCTGCTCTGGTCAAGAGAGAGAGACCGGATTCCTTGACGTGCTGAATGACTGTGCCTTAGAGCAGCTAGTCATGGAGCCCACCAGAGGACAGACGACTCTGGATTTAATATTGTGTGGTATTCGGGACCTAGTTAGGGATGTAAATGTTACTGAGCCATTGGGGAATAGTGACCATGCTGCAATTGGTTTTGCTATGCATGTCCAGGAAAGAGTGCAGAGCAAATCTGACACAAGAACCCTTGACTTTCGAAGGGCAGATTTCCCTCAGATGAGGAAACTAGTTAGAAAGAAATTGAAAGAGAAGGTAAAAAGAGTCCAGTCTCTCCAGGCTGTGTGGAGGCTGTTTAAAATAGCAGTAGTAGAGGCCCAGCGGAAGTGTATACCGCAAAGAAAGAAGGGCTCAACAAGGTCCAGGAGGGTGCCTGCATGGCTGACGAACAAAGTTAGAGAAGCTGTAAAGAGCAAGGAAGTTTCTTTCCGTAAATGGAAGTCTTGCCCCAGTGTCGAGAATAAAAAACAACATAAACTCTGGCAAAAGACAAGTACAAAGGTGATATGAGAGGCCAAGAAAGAGTTTGAGGAACACATGGCTAGCAACATAAAGGGGAATAATAAAAGCTTCTTCAAATATGTTAGAAGCAGGAAGCCTGCCAGAGAGGCAGTTGGCCCGCTGGATGGTGAGGGAGGAAAGAGGCGATAAAAGGGGACTTGGAGATTGCAGATAAATACAATGAATTCTTTGCGTCCATCTTCACGGCAGAAGAACTTGGGCAGATACCGCAGCCCGAACAGCCCTTCCTAACTAAGGAATTAAAGCAGATAATGGTAAATAGAGAAGATGTTTTAGATCAAATCGATAAATTACATATAAATAAGTCACCAGGCCCAGATGGTATACACCTAAGAGTTATTAAGGAACTAAAGAACGAAGTTGCTGACCTCTTAACTAGAGTATGCAACTTGTCCCTTCAAACGGCAACGGTGCCAGAGGATCGGAAGATAGCCAAAGTCACACCAATCTTTAAGAAAGGGAGAAGGGGGGACCCTGGCAACTACAGGCCGGTCAGCCTAACCTCTGTTCCGGGTAAGATGGTGGAAAGCCTCAAAGATAAAATCCTAAAACATGTAGAGGAACAAGTACTGCTCAAGGAAAGTCAGCATGGCTTCTGTAAGGGTAAGTCTTGCCTCACAAACCTTTTGGAATTCTTTGAAAAGGTCAATAGGCACGTGGATGTGGGTGAACCTGTGCATATCATATACCTGGATTTTCAGAAGGCGTTTGACACAGTCCCCCACCAACGGCTGCTGAAGAAACTTCACAGTCAGGGAATAAGAGGGCAGGTCCTCTTATGGCTTCTGAATTGGTTGAGGGCCAGGAAACAGAGAGTGGGTGTCAATGGGCAATTTTCACAATGGAGAGAGGTGAAAAGCGGAGTGCCCCAGGGATCTGTCTTGGGGCCCGTGCTTTTCAACTTGTTCATAAATGACCTGGAGACAGTGATAAGCAGAAAGGTGGCCAAGTTTGCAGATGACACAAAACTTTTCCGGGTGGTGAAGACCAGAGGGGATTGTGAAGAGCTCCAGAAGGATCTCTCCAAGTTGGGGGAACGGGCAGCAAAATGGCAGATGCGTTTCTACGTAGACAAGTGTAAAGTGATGCACATTGGGGCAAAAACCCAAAACTTCACCTATAGGCTTATGGGTTCTGAGCTGTCTGTGACATCTCAGGAGAGAGATCTTAGGGTGCTGGTGGACAATTCAATGAAGGTATCGACCCAGTGTGCGGCAGCAATTAAAAAGGCCAATTCCATGCTTGGGGTAATTAAAAAAGGGGTTGAGAATAAAACAGCCAATATTATCATGCCATTGTCTGAATCGATGGTAAGGCCACACCTGGAATATTGTGTACAGTTCTGGTCGCCACACCTCAAAAAGGACATAGTGGAGCTGGAAAAGGTGCAGAAGAGAGCGACAAAAATGATTACGGAGCTGGGGCACCTCCCTTATGAAGAAAGACTGCAGCGTTTGGGGCTCTTCAGCCTAGAAAAAAGGCGCCTGAGAGGGGACATGACTGAGACATACAAAATAATGCACGGAAGGGATAGAGTCGATAGAGGGATGTTCTTTTCCCTCTCTCAACACACCAGAACCAGGGGGCATCCACTAAAACTGAGGGTTGGAAGAGTTAAAACAGATAAAAGGAAGTCTTTTTTTACCCAGCGGGTAGTTAATCTGTGGAACTCTTTCCCACAGGAGGTGGTGATGGCATCTGGTCTAGATGCCTTTAAGAGGGGATTGGACGGATTTCTGGAAGAAAAGTCCATCGTGGGCTATAGGCCATGATAGATTGTGCAACCTCCTTACATTAGTAGTAGGCTACTTCAGAGTACCAGGTGCAAGGGAGTGGCAACAAGATCCAAGCATCTTGTTGTCTCATGCCCCCCTAGGGCATCTGGTGGGGCAGCTGTGAGATACAGGAAGCTGGACTAGATGGGCCTTGGCCTGATCCAGCAGGGCTCTTCTTATGTTCTTAAGGTCTGAAGCTTCCAAATGACCCACCAGGCAGTTCCCTTTCTGTGACATAGATCTAATGCTTAAAATCACATGAACGGCACAAAGATTACTCCTCTCAGGCAGCGCAATCGTTACATCATAGTGTCGACGTTACATCATAGTGTCAACGTTACATCATAGTGTCGACGCAAGGAGCGGAGTGCCGACGCCAAGCAGCACCCCTGCATCAGCGCTCCAGCTCTGAAGCATACGCTACTCATAGCATCAGCTTCAGAGCGCTGATGGAGAGCCTCCCTTGCGCCGACCAGAGTCGGTTGGCGCGAGAGAGGCTCTGTGCTGAGGCAGCACGGGGATTGGAGGAAGGGATGTGGCCATACGGCCACATCCTAAGCCTGTCCACAAGACCGCAAGGCTCCAATTTGGGCCACGTGGTCTCAGATCTGTGCTCTTTAGCGGGCACAGATCCGAGAAGCACATAAGGGAGGCTGGAGCCTCCCATATGGTAAGGGAGCACACACTGCAGGAGGCTCCAGCCTCCCCCACCCAGTGTTGGATATGACGCTGGCCAGCTGGCCTTGCCATTCCAGTGCTGGGTAGAATTGCACCCTAAATTGCATACCACCATCTAGTGGACAAAATAAAATAAATCAGCAAAAATAAATACATTGGGTTTCAAGGATTTTACACACAGACACTGACTATTTCACACATTGCAACCCCATGCATGAGATTTATACAAGTTTATTACACGGAACTCACTTCAATGCAGAAATTCCATTAACTGAGGTTCACACATACAACAAGAGTAGCACTGGTTCATAAGCTCACTTTCTATACAAAACACCAATATGGGGCAATGTTTACAGGGAAGTATCAATGAGTGATATTTAATCCTTCCCCATGTGCTTACACTTCCCTGCAAATGCTCCCCCCAAATCTTTAAAATGTTTTTATCCAGAGCTGGGGAAGTGTGTCCTGCTGGTGAGGAATTACCTGGAGTAGACTTTGCAGGGCGGAATCAGCAGGTCAGTTTGGACAATACTGTACTCTGAACCACACAGAGGAAAAGCTTAGACAAACACACCTCCTCACCTGGTGTGCCATCCTGCCACCACCAAATCCATGTTAGCTTCCACCCCTGAAATACTACTACTATCTAAACCACGTGTTGAGGGGTAGTTCAGATTATGTAACCTTGTGAGCAATTAAGGCCATGGTGGGAAAATGTGCCAGGCTGGGGAGGAGACATGCTCATCATGCTCTTCTCTCACATGTTTAAGCACAATCCTATAATGGCGTTGCGCTGGCGCTACTCTCTTGCGCCAATCCAGTGCTGTCGCAAACATGCCATCAAGTGCATCTGTACCGGTGGGTCTGGTGCTGGACTTAATCATAAGCTTACCTTTAGCCCAGCCGGGGATTGACATAGAGATTGAGTCGTCGTACCCTTTGTTAAACAGGAACATCAGTTTGTCCACAGTTGCTCCAAATGCAAACCCAAATGACCATCGGTTGTCGTATGCCCTGATAAAATCAAAGGGTCTGTGAAGTAAAAAAAAAAAAAGTTGTGGGATTCTAGGTGACCAACGAAACCAGTTGGATGGTACTTTCTCACCTCTTTGGAATCATTATTACTTAGAGTGCAATCCTATACTGCGTTGGATTAGCAAGGCCAGCAGGCCTAAGGGCACGTTCACGCCCACAGCCCGCCCTCCTCCTGCCCACTCCCTCCCTTGTCGTGTCATGGTACCTCCCCTGCGCCAGCCAGCTTTGGCCAGCGCAAGGGAGGCACAGTGCAGGCACAAAGGGGCCAGCTTTGCCAGCAGTGCCAGTCCCGTTGCCTTAGCACCAACACAGGGGTGCTGCTTGGCGCTAACTGTGCAGCACTGATGTAACAACATTGCATTGATGCTGCGCTCCTTATAGGATTGCGCTGCCCATGGAGGTGTGAGGGGTGCCATGGGGGCCATTTGATTTGACTTTCCGACTTGTAGACAAAACCCCACGTTTTGCAACACTGCTGATCAGGGAAGTTGTTCTGGTTGAAAAATGGCTATTCACACATTGCAAAATCTCAGTGACAATCTTGTCACTGCTATGAAAACAGCACAGGGATGGGACCTGCACATACAGAAACATTCCCAACATAGGAAAAATATAGAAAAGTCTCTCAGAACTGGTGGGAAGAGAGCAGCTAAATAAATGGGAGTAGGAATCAGGAAGCTGAAATCTCACTTCCGCCCCAAGCTTATCACATGGCTGAAGGCAAGCCAGTATTTCTCAGCTCCCTGGACTCTGCAATAAGGGGATAACACTGACAAACTTTACAGGGATCTTTTTTGGTCCAAATAAGGAATGTAAAGAGCCTTCAGCATGGTGGACAACAAATTTTTTACAAAGGTCATGCCCCCAAGACTACATTTGTCATTTCTTATAGAGGTGCTGAACACAATGAAAATGCAAAATTGACTATGGTTTGTGAGAGTTCCACAACAGGCAGTTCCACAGACATGGACTGGTACATGCCCTTGTCTTTCCCACCACCTATGTAAGTAACGCATTTAGAGCACAATCCTATACTGCGCTGGATTGGCAAGGCCGGCCGGCCAGCATCAAATTCAATGTAGTATAGTGGAGGCTGGGGCTCCCCGCAGCAAGGGAGTGCTCATTCCCTTACGGTAGACACAGATCCAAAGAGACCATGTGGCCTGAATCGGGGCTGTGCAACCCCACAATCGGGCTTAGGATGTGGCCATATGGCAACATATGGCAACCCTCTCATGAATGGGCTGGCTCTGGACCATGATGCTACTGTACTGCAGCAATGACTATTCCTTGCCAACTTGGAAGGATTTTCTGCAGGCTGCTCTGCTAGGAAGGTAAGGCAGGGACTGGGTCATTAAGAGGCTCAACCTGCACCTCCAGCATGCATGGGAATAGATCCAGAAGGACAACCTGCAGACACTCATGGGTCACTCTTGCTGAATTGGTGTCTCCTAAAGCAGAAGCAGGGAAGCCAGTCTTGGACTCACATCACAAACCCACCACATCCACTGAGTTTGTGCAATTTTTTATCCAGATACCATCTTCTGGTTCTCCTTTCCAGGCAGGACAGCACTACGATAATGAAGACCTACACACACAGGAGGGAAAAAAAACCCCATGAGGATAACAAAGGCATCAATGAATCTCCAAAAACCAATGCAGATAATGGGTCTCAGATATTATGGTGACGTTCCACTCTCATATGGGCAAAGGAGGGCAGAGCCCTTTGGGAGTCACATAGCTATCAAATCCTCTTCAAGACACCGCCAGAAGGGTACATTGTCACCTTGCCCGTTGGTTAAGGTGCATGCAGCTTTGGTGCATTTTTCAGCCATGGGGTATTCTTGCTATCCTCCACTCAGCCTTTGATCCTCTGGTAACATAAATGCCTGGTTCTAATTGTGATCCCTCCTCACATTCTCCAGGCAGGTTTAGGGCTTTTGAACTAATATGTTTGGATGTTTGTACATATCCTGAAGGCCAAAAGATGCATTTCAATAGTTAGTTCAATAGTGTTATTGTTGGTCCTGCAGATTTTTGTGCCAGAACAGTAGACCAACAGGGAGAGGGGAAAACCAGGATTGGGACAGTGGCACAGCCAAGAAGGGATTAAATCACTTCCCCGGTGGCCTTGATCCAGATCAGGGCCCAACACACCTACTATTTTACATTGGAGAAAAAACAAAGCATGCAGGGAGACACCCAGGGTCACAATCTGTGCAGTGTTTACTTGTGTATTGTTTGGCCTTTGGTCAAAGGGGGTATCGGCTCCAACACAGGAATTCTTTTAGGGACTATAACCCAGGAATCCATATAGGGGCAATCCTTGGGCGTGCCCATTCTCTGCCAACTATTCAGCTCAGCGGTCCCTCCTCCCATTCCCACTATCCACATACAGAATTGCTGAGGGCACCAGGTGAGTGCTGGCCACCAACTTCCTCTGCTTGCAAAACTTAACAACCAGCACAGTCCTCCAAATCATTTATTTTCATCCATCCCTCTCAAACGACCCTTGCTTCCACTTCATTTTAGAGAAATAAATTTTGTTTCCATTAAATGGAAAAAACAAAACAAAACACCATCATTTGATATGCCATTCAAAGCCTGCGTGTGTGGGACAAGGATTATTGTTTTGGAGGAGGAGGTGGGAGTGACAAGGAATAAAGCCTAAAAAATTGGTTGGTGTGTTGACGCAAAAATAGTCTTAAGCTCAAACTGCACATGACAAAGAACGCTGGCTGTTGCTGACACACACGACTGCCCAATTCTTCCCAGTAATGTTTAATTTAACTATACTTTACTCAGAATTTCCGACCCTCTGCAAAGGTTACCATTGAAGTGACGAAACTGGGAGTGCAACAAAGTTGCATCCTGTATCTTCTTCAACATTTGAGCCATGGGCAAGACACAGGTTGGCAACAGCTACGTGTTTAACATAACATGTTATCTGGGCCTAGGATTTTCAGAAGTTCAGCAAAAGGAACCCTCCAGTTTCTACGTGACCGCTCATTACATCCAGTGAGCCTGGACAACTGTGAGTTTTACCTCTCAGCAAATAGGACTTCTACTGTAGATCTGGTGGGAGAATGCAGTAAGGGCACAATCCTAACCAAATTTTCAGCACCGGGTTAAGGGCAACGCAGCTCCAAGGTAAGGGAGTCTTGGAGCTTGAGGAGTTTTTCAGTTACATTCCCTTACCTTGAGTAGAACTCTGTGGCTGCCTCCTGTAATTCACTTGCTCTTATGCCCTATAACCAGCCCAGGGCCCATATGAGTTGTGAACATTTAGCAGGGTGTGCCCTTAAGCCAGGGGTCAGGGAACTTTACCTTTTACCCCAAAATATATTTAGATTTGCCGACGTTACCCCCTTGACGTTACCCCCACCCCCCGCCAGAACAAAAGAAAAAAAATTACATATTGGAACCCATTGCTTTTTATTTGATTAATTAATGAGCTTAATTAATGCTATGTAAATATGAAGTTGTAAAGAGTTTGGGTACACCTGCAGACCTTGAGAGAATAGAATTCAACCCTTCTGAGTTACAACTAGCTTACCTTTTTGACAACAGGTTTAGGTGCTTAGACTTGAGATTTCTCTCTATAATGAATTCAGGTTGGGGCTGGCTGGCTGGCTGGCTGGCTCCCCCCCCCCCAATCTCACTCTCTCTCACACACACACACACAGAGGCCAGCAACAGCAGTTCTGATTTCGTTTTTATTTTCTGCTGTTCGCCTTGCCTCGTTGCCTCCCGCCTCTCTTTGTGTCCCTGACTCCCTGCGCAGGTGCAGGCACCCCAGCCCTCCCTCCACTCGCTCGCCCGCTCCACTCGTTGGGACAGCAAGACAAGGCAAACCCAGGGAGAGCCCTAGCTGCTCACAAGCAAAGAGGCACGTCCACAGAAGTCCTCTCAACACACACACACACACACACACACACACACACGTGCGCGCCTGCAGGCACATGCACACACACACCTCAGCCGCTCACCAGAGCCTCCCTCACACCTGCACATCTCACGTCCCTGCCAGGCTCCTGGGTGGCGGCGACGGCAGCAGCTCCTTGGCCTCCCCACCCGGGGCTGGTTCAGGCTCTTCCCGGGCATCGAGCACCGCCGACTCCACGGCTGCCTGAGTGCCAGCTGGGAGCAGGTCTGCGCCGGCCTCGCTTCCCGGAATAGGCTTGGCCTCGCTGGCTCCCCCATCACCCGGCACTGCTGCAGTTGCAGCCATGGCCGCCATTTTCTCTGCTGTTGCTTCCTTCTCCCTCTACCAGCAGTGAGATTGATAACCATGGCCTTCTTCACCGCCTGGGAAGGGAGAGGAACACTGCCTATTGGGGGCCAAGTACCTTGCCGCTTCTAATCTCCTATTGGAAGCAAGGGAAATCCATCAAGCGTGAGGGGAACTTCCCATTGGTCAGAAGAGAGAACGTTGGTCATGAAGGAAGGATGAAGGAAAAGGGGGCGGGGCATACTCCTATCTGTCCATTACCCCCAGGAATTTCATTTTTACCCCATTTGGGGTAATTTACCCGTTCCCTGACCACTGCCTTAAGCACTTCCAATTCAAGGTAACAAGGCACACATCCTCTGCTACCAGCCTGGGACCACAGTTAAGAGTAACAGTCTCTAAGAGTGATGCACAGACTCTTAAATTTTTAAAAATCCACAGGCTAAACTAGCCCCAGCTACAGGAACCTATCCCAAAGCTATAAAGCTTAACTTTAAACTGGTAGGGTGCCCAAGCAGCAAAACTGAATTTAGTTTAATACTAGTTCCAAGAATACACAGTTAAAACAAGCTTATAACTTAACTATATTTATTCTGAAAACAAGCAGCTACATATAATAGAAAGGCATAAAAGAATCAACAGAGAAACACTTTAAAATAAGAAAAAAGAAACTAGGCTCCTAACACTGACTAGGCCCTAATAACTGCAAGGTGGTTAGCCTTGCTGGTTCACCTTCTTCCCAAGTCCAAGCAGGCAGTAGGTTCAGGCTGGGGCATCTTGGACTAGTGTGGAGAAGGTGAGCTGAAGGTTTGAAGATCTGAAGGTCTCTGATGATCTTCTCTGATGGTCTCTGAAGGGCTGATGGTCTTGATGGTCTGATGGTGGATGATGATCTGAAGATCTGATGAAGTCTTGAAGGTCTGATGGAGTGTTAAGATCTGTACCCCTCAACGGGGTATCTTTATACCCCCTCTAATCCAATCAATCATCCAATCAGGATAAAGGTCAGACATCTCCTGATGGGGTGATGGAATGTTCGGAGGTTGCAGAATGGTCAGAAAAGGTTACGTGCACAACTTAAGTGATGGGTCTCAGCTGTGCGGAATCTTCTTGATTGCTGTACTACATTGCTGTACTGGCTGGATGGAACCTTCCTGATTGTAGCTGATGATGCAGTTCCCTGACCCCAGCTATGAGCTCACACCTTTCTGCAGGAAACAGGGGAACTAGAAAATTACACTCTAAGTGAGCTGATTTCCACCAGCTGGTATGTTAGCAGCTTCAGCTCTTTCCCACACAATGGTGTCATGTTTACAAAATGGAGTCAAACCATGGCGTCTAACCTTCTTTTGCGCTTTACACCTCCCAACTACAGGGTGCAGCACATGCCCCATTAGCACAGCTATGTCAGTGCTGGAAGGTTAGTTAGGACTGAGCCCTAAACCAGGAACCATCAGAATCAAGAAGTATCTACTTACTGCTGGAGCAAGTGAAAAATGTAGAAAATCATCCGTTTCTACTGAAGGTTCACATACCAAATCTGTATCATTTGGAAAGAATATCCCCAGGTCCCTGTTCAGGAAACACAAAAGGAAATAACAGGTTCGTGTGAAATGATACACAGGTGTCCAAAATCTCTTTTAAAACTATTTCCAAAAATCTGTTCTTGCATAGCACCATCCTACCAAGAACATCTAGCGGAGCGTGCCCCAAAGCTCTGAAAGCTGAAACACTGTAGCCCTGTAGATTATATGCAAATCACGGTCACTCTAATCAGCTACAGTCATGTCTTGGTATCCACTGGAGTTTGATTCTGGGACTCCCAGCTGATAACAAAACCACCATCCACCCCTTGCATAATGTTGTATGTCTCAAGCATGTTCTCCCCCTCAGGTGCCTTTTTTCTAGACCAGCGGTCTCCAAACCATGGACCGCCGTCTACAGGAAAAGCCTTCCCCATCCCTACCGAAGGGAGGGAGGGAGGAGAGTATGGTAGCAATGGGTACCTGCCTCTTCTTCTGTAAGTGGGGATGATTAGTAGTGTCCCTAGGTAGGGAGTATTGCAAGGCGCCTGACTTTGAAGTGTAAACCACAACTCTCCCTTGCTGTCTTATCCAGTGCTTATGGGTAAAGCAATGCCTCCATGTAGCTTAATGGCTAAGACTGTGAGGCAGACGAGTGACCTTGCACAGCAAGTCAGGTGCCTTGCAAAACTTAGCACCTCACCCCCCATCTAGGGATGCTACTGAGGAGGAGGATGAAGACAAGGCCAGCCTTTTTCCCAACAGCACCGCCACTGCTATTACCTACCTCCCGCCATCTTGCCTGCTTGCTTCTTCTGGCTCTGCCACTGGACTGAAACAGCACAGCCGACCAGGGAAAAATCAAGGAAGCCAGCAGAAGTGGGGCAGCACTTCTCCCAGTTGAATGCCTTACTCCACTCTGCTCACCTGTTCTATTTCAAACCTCTGAGCAGCACAGCAAGTGGGGAGAGGTAAGGGAGCAAATGGGGGCCAAGCGAGTAATCTACCTGCGCCTGAGGCAACCGCCTCAGTTTTATAAATGAGGGAACTTGGTATGTTTAGCTTGGAGAAGAGAAGAGTGAGAGGGGATATGATAGCACTCTTCAAATATCTGAAGGGCTGTCATAAGGAAGAAGGGGCAAATTTATAAAAATTCATAAGGAAGAAGGGGCAAATTTAAAAAAATTCATAAGGAAGAAGGGGCAAATTTGTTCTCATCTGCCTTTGACAGTAGAATTAGGTCCAATAGGTACAAACTGCAAGAGAGGAGATTCCGGCTGGACATCAGGAAGAATTTCTTGAAAATAAGGGCCAGTCGGCAGTGAAATAGATTGACAAGGGAGGTGGTAGATTCTCCCTTACTGGATACCTTCAAGCAGAGGCTTGACAGGCACCTGCTGGATATACTCTAGGAGAATTTCCTGATACAGGCAGGGGGTTGGACTACATGACCTTGCAGGTCCCTTCCAACTCTATGATTCTAGGAATCTGTGAAAAAGTTTTACAATTATGTGACAATTGCAAAGAAACAATGCCATGCTTAACCTGAACAATGATATACAATGAGTGAAACTGACAAACACTAGCAAATGCTCTGACAAAAAAAGTTGCTGCGGGCCAGATAAAATACTGTGATGGGCTGGATTTGGCCCTCGGGCTGTAGTTTGGAGACCCCTGATGGAGACATACAGCAGGCAGCTCTTCCCCTTTCTTTCCAGGATAGAGACTTGTACTGCTCCTTTGCCACCCTCTTAACTAAGAAAAGGGAGGAACAGAAACCCTGCTCAGCTCCAAGAAGATGGACACCCAGATTTTATTCAAGCCTGGGATTCAAGTGCCCCAAGATGGCCAGGCATGTCCTGCTGATGTTTACACAGCCCATTATGCAAGTGTATATTGGTTCTGGGGATCAAGTCACTGTTTGCCGTTCATGCATGTGAAGCCCCACCTAGATATGCGGCAGCCCCACCCAGCAAGGACGGCTGGCTTTGTTTCACTCCACACACACCTGGTCTGCTTGCAGCACGTGTGTGCACCTGCTGCCTTCGCACCCACAGGTTGGGAACTACTAATCCAGGACGACAAAATGCAGTCCAGCTTCTCAACATCTGACACCTACCAGGGAGACCAGGAAAGCAGGAAGTGGCATAGAGAAAACCAACACAAGCGGCAGCACCACCTTGGCTCTTGCGTGCCCACAAACCAGAACACATTTTTTGACCGGCTTACATGCAAAGGAACATGCTTTGTAACGTAATGCGTAATTCAGCCCTTAGGTGATGCACTAAGCAGGCAGCGAGGAAGCAAAGAGCTGAAGTCAGAAGCAGAACTGCAGAGGAGTTAAATACATAAATACCAGCAGGCACTCTTATGTAGCTTGACCTGCTGATGGCTGAATAAGCTGCCTTAAAACTCCAATTCCAGCAAGTATAGGCCTTCTCATGCTGGGGGTCTCCTGCTAAAACACCTTCTTCTACATTGCTGCTGCATGAGAGCCATATTTGCAGCAGGCAAGTCTCGGAAGTGGGGTCAGTGGGGTGTGAAGCATACAAACTCATGAAACTCATGTTCCGGTGAGCTAGGAAGGTAACGTTGGCTCCTTTGACCAGCCGGCCTCCCTTTTTTCTCTCCCCTCTTCCTGCCTTGACTCCTGCTCCATTTTCTCCCACACTCCTTCCAGTGCCAAGCCACAGACCCATTCGCAACCCTCCCCTCTCTTTCCACTCTCCCTTCTCTGAAACCACACACTGGATTAATCCACGCAGGAAGCACTCCCAATAAATTGCCACAGCTGAAATAAAAGTTGAAATAATGATAAAGCTGAAATCACCTGAAGTGATAACCTGAGTGTGCTTGGCTGGTCCTCTTTCTCTGCATCCCTGATTAGTCCGGGTCACAGACCCAGAGTTTTAATTGGCTGAATCAGTCTGCGCAGCACACCTTGGTCTTCCAAACAAGTTGTCTTAGCAGGGCAGGATAGGAAAACACTTGTCCATTGGCCCCCTATTTTGCTCCTTCTTGCATGCAGCCCTTTTATTTAACTATATAATACAGTATATTTTACCCCCGCATCTACTGTTAGCATTTAGTGTTTCTCTTTCTGTTTTTCAACACATACAGGCAAGAACTTGGAGAATCAAGGAGCAATCCTAAACTGAGTTAGGCCAGCATAAGCTAAACCAGCGAAGTTTGCCAGCACAAGGGACACCGTAAAGTATGTTTGGACCACTCTTGGAGTAAGAGAAGCCAGCACGCAGACATGAGCCTACTCCAAAGGTGCTTTATGGTGGCCCTTGTGCTGGCCAAATTTTGCTGCCTTAATTTATGCTAGCCTAATTCCAGTTTAGGATTGCACTCTCAATCTTCAGGTTCCACCTAGAACAGGGGCCTGTTAACAGATCTAGCACAACTCTGAGCAATACAAGGTTTTCTGTACTGGATGACCCCTTGAATACCTGAAGGAACAAGTGCAACCCCACCTCTCCTCCCTCAGAGACCTTGAGACATCAGTTCCTTGTCATGGAGGGTAAGCTCCTTCCCTACGGCTGAATGACAAAGCCCTCTACAACTATTCCTTTCTACTTTCCAGCTCATTACATGTGTTAAGCCATCAACATGCCTTCCTCCCTTGGCCATGTTCTTTTTTTGAGCCTCACATCAAGTATTTCTCCTGCTTCCTAGAGTCTATTCTTCCTAAAATACCACTTGCCCCCCTGAGTAAACCAGCTAATCGTCACAGCATGTTGGAATGTCTCCACTCAGCATGATCTCTGCTCTTACTTCCCTCCATCTGCCTCAGTAAAAACCAAACACATCCTGCCTCCCAACCCCACTTTGAGCACAATCCTATGCATGTCCCATTGTGTCCAATGGGGCTTACTCCCTGGAAACTGTGTACAGGATTACAGCCTTTGTCTCGCTCAATCTGTCTGATTAAAATTGTTCTCTAGGTTAATATACAGAGAGGGAGGGGAATAAGACCTTGTTCTAATTAGGTTTGTTAATGTGTATTTGTCCACTTGATGCAATTATTTTGATTCGCCTTCCTATTGTTTCACTATAAGCTGTGTGTTGATACTAGAACCTTTTGGACTCTCTCTCCTCTAAAAGTATCAATTCCCTCTAATGGCACAATCCTAACCTGGAGTGAGGCCGGCAGTTAGACCAGCAAAATTTGGCCAACACAAGGGCCACTGTAAAGCACGTTTGGACCACTCTCGGAGTCAGGGAGGATGTCACATGTCTGTGTGTTGGCCTCTCTGACTCCAAGTGTGGTCCAAACATACTTTACAGTGTCCCTTGTGTTGGTCGAACTTTGCTGGCCTAACGGTGCCAGCCTAACTCCAGGTTAGGATTGTGCCATTAGAGGGAGTCAGTGTCTTAAATCTTGGGGTCAGGACCCCAATGGGGTTGCTAAGCCTCGGTTGTGGGGTCACACCAACTTTACAGGAATGAAAAGGGTTGAAGACCACTGGTCTAGTGCACCACCTGGTAAAAGGAAAGGCATCAAGTGTACCCCCACAGGTACCAGGAGACTGTCCTGCTCAGGGTCTTAACAATAGTGCTAAAATAGCTTTCACTAGTGCCAGGCTTCGGGGTAGCTTTTTCTTTTCTCTGTAGTAAGTAAACAGTTACAGTGAACAGTGCTAGAAGTAGAAAGTGGGTAGTGATGGGGTGGCACAAAGGGTCCTGAGAGAGGGTGGAATCAATAGTGTAGTCTCATTCTCATGCCTTATTTACATACTGGGGTCAAGGCGTAAAAAAGGTTGAAGATCACTTGTGATGTCCATTGTGGTTCGTGGTTCCACTCACCCCACGTGGGACTCCCTCAGGTGGCTTACCTGGACATTGGAAGACTCCTGGGATTGCACAAACATAGGCCCGGTCAAGGTGTTTCAGATCATCTGGTTTATTTGCATCAAGTATTTGACATTCATTGGCCCTGTTCAGCTCACAGGCCCAAGGTTTACAGAGAGTTACACTAACTGCCTTCATGCCATCCAGGGTGGCTTTCCCCTGGTTCTCCACCCTCAGGGCTGGGGAAGCCAGAAGCCTCCCCTTCCCTGGATTGATCTCCCTAGGGTGCAGACCCTGGGAGATGGACCTCCTCCTTCACCTGCCAGGCCTTTTATGCCTCTCAGGGAGCTCCTGGCTAGCCCCACCCCTTCCTGGTCACATCCATTTCCTCCTACTTCCAGTGGGCGAGCCAAGTTAAGGGCTCCACCCACAGGAGTTACTCCTGTGTAGCCTACCTACTTACAGGACCCAGGCCCTTTCCCAGCCTAGCCTTCGTCCCCTGTGTAGGGTGTGATGATTACTGAGGCTGTTGGACCATGTGCGTGATCATGCATTACGTCCAGACTTCATCCACGGCCCTCTGGGGCCTCTGGCATACTCCACTGCCAGTTAGGCATTCCGCACCCAACAGGGCCCCATGCCCCTCTCACCAGATCCCACCTGGAGCTGCAACCTTACCCAGTCCAGAGCCAAGTCTGGGCTTGGCCATGGCTCCATCGTTCCCCTTCCCCAGCTTGCGGTCAGGCCAAGACCCCTTGTCCTGCCTGGGGATCAACCCCTTCCTGTTGCCAGCCACTCCCAAGGCTGGGCACAGCCAGCTTGCTTGACATTCAGCATCACGGGGCTGGCCTTTCCCATGACATCACTGCTCTAAGTGCACCACAATCCACTGTCAAATATTCTTTAATGCCTTTGTTTGAAGGCCCATCCCTTCATGTTCCTGAGCAAGTATGTCAACGCATTCTCCCATGGGGTCACTTTCCAATTCCTGGGCGCCAACAGCCTCTGATGCTGAGTCAAGGGGTGGGACAGATGGGATTCATAAATGGCACTGGAGGAAGAGGGTTTTGCCACTGCTTTTGCTTCTCCCAATAAGCCGTGTAAGTGCTCAGGGTCCAATGGGGAGGCCTACCAGGAGGCAATAGGGAGAAGCAGTGGACCAGCCCATGTCTTTTCCTACTGCTGCTTAACAATTTCAGGATGCCCTAACGCAGCAACCCTTGATGCAACACAGGAAAACAGGACACCTGGGAACTGCATAATGGCTCTGTCGGGAGGAAAAGAGGCTGTTCCTGCTCCCACATGCAGCTCATAAACATCCCAAGGCCAGCTTTAAACCAATTTGACCAACTGCTCCACACCAAGTTAACTGGGCAATTACCGAGCCAGGATAATCTACTCTAGTCTGGTATGCCATTTAAAATTTGTTGAGATCCATTTTGTCACCTTTTCAGTGCACAGTTTGATTGCTTTCCATTCCGCCATGGAGATATAAAGTCTATAATAAATTTCATTCATAGCTCTTAAGATTCTACAGACCTTGGCTGTGAAACTGGAGCCCCACAGAAAAAGGTCTACAATTGGGTTTCCCTATAGGCTTTGAGATCCAATTGGGTCTCCTTATCCCTATAGGCTTTGACTTGCCAGGAGGTGGTAGGGCATAGCAGTGAACACTAAAAGTCCGGAGAGCTGACCAGGCCTCAGAAACATGCCCCACCCATGTCGCTGCCCCAATGACACTCTGTCCAAACAAGGATCGACTTGATCCCATGGCTTTTTAGCCCCTTTTGTGGCTTTCAACTAGCACCGCTTCCTCCATGTTCAAATTTGAATTATCTAAGATCTCTGTCAATACCAGCTAGCAAGCTGTACAAACAACAAATTCTTCTGCGGCACGTTTTTTAGCCATGTCACATTGCCAGCTCAGAATCCAGGATGAGCTCTTTTGAATCCACGACTGGACTGCAAGCTCCTTTAAAACAGAGCAAAACAAACCCCATTGTTGCATTTTTGTTATGCAAACGTAATGGGTCTCTATGGAGACGATCCTGGGTGCACTGAAAAGAGCTCTACTAACAACTTTTGTGCTTCAGCAGATTATGAAAAGGTCACTAGCCATAATCCTCCTATGATTCATTTATCCATTCATTCACTCAGGGCATAATCCTAAACTGAGTTAGGGTGGCATAAACTAAGCCAGCACAAGGGCCACCATAAAGTATGTTTGGACCACTCTCGGAGTGAGAGAGGCCAGCACACAAACGTGAGCCACCCTCCCTGACACCGAGAATAGTCCAAACACGCTTTATGGTGGCCCTTGTGCTGGCCAAACTTTGCTGGTTTAGCTTATGCCGGCCTAACTCCAGTTTAGAATTGCGTTCTGAACCATTCAAAAGAAGTATGTTTTTATATGGCCATCCATGTCAATATCAACACGTCAGCCTCATGTACAGGGACAAACTCAGTGATTCCTAGCTGAGTCACACTTTTTCTGAATTAACATTGAAGGCATACTCGCTTTTCAACTCTAAAGGTTTATGTTAATAGTGAGTAAGAATTGTCCAGGCAGCAACACGGAACCTCAAAATAAGTATTCTCTGAGGGTGCAATGCTAACCTGGACTTAGGCTGGTGGACTTAGGCCATCAAAGTTTGGTTGGCACAAGGGCCGTCATAAAGCTCATTTGGACCACTCTCGGAATCAGGGAGGATGGTACACATCTGTTGTCCAACATACTTTACAGTGTCCCTTGTGCTGGCCAAACATTGCTGGCCTAACTGTGCCAGCCTGACTCCAGGTTAGGATTGTACCCTGAGGCATCTGGATTGCCAGTTTCAGAAACAGAATGTGGAACTAGTCTATCTTACTCAATTCTGTAACAAGGAGAAGTAAAAATTTTGCCCACAATTTCACTCATTAAAAAAAAATCTTTTACAAGCTGTAGTCTACCTCTTGCAGCCTGCCAGGCTGCAAGGAGTTGGACTATATGACCTTCAAAACATCATCCAACTCTATGAGTGGACTGTCCCATTTGATATTACATCTCTCCAGGTTTTGCTAATAATATTACAGTTCTTCAATCTGCGCACTCCATACTGGGCTATAGTTACAGGTCAGCATTATTGGGAAGCTGCCAAGGTTCCAGGTTTTGGGAAGCTTTAGACAAGATGCTGTCCAATAAGTTCCCCAATAGGCATAAAGGTAAGGATTTCCCCACGACCGAATGGTCTAGTCGTGACTGACTGTAGTGGGCAGTGCTCATCTCCGTTTCTAAGCCAAAGAGCTGGTGTTTGTCCTAGGACAAGCTTCCGTGGTCATGTGGCCAGCATGACTATACGCCAAGGTACAAAGAATGCCGTTACCTTCCCACCAAAGTGGTACCTATTTATCTACTCGCATTTTTTACATGTTTTCGAACTGCTAGGTTAGCAGGAGCTGGGACAAGCAATGGGAGCTCACTCCGTCACGCAGTCTCAAACTGCCACCCTTCCGGTCAACAAACAGCTCAGCGGTTTAACCCACAGCACCACCACGTCCCATGTCCCACTAGGCATAACATTGGACAATTAGCAAGCAGCAGCTGCTATTGCTACTTCCCAATGCTGATAAACTCACTTACAGGCCCGCCTGTCTAAATAGGTAGGTGAGTTAATGGTGCTAGTTGCCAGGGGCAGGAGCTGCAGCCACTGCCATCCAGAAAGAGAAGGATAGATGTGGTTGCCCCTCCACTTGCTTACCCACCTGAATAGATGAGCAAGTGAGCACGTGGCAAGAGAAGCTAGGAGCAGCAACCACTGCTGGTTTGCCTACCCTCTGTGTGTGTGTGCTGCAGCAGCAGCCAAGGCTTGTTGCCTGGTTGCCACTGCCAGGCTCTCATCCACCTGCTCAGACAAGTGGGCAAGAGAGCATATTCTTAAGAAGATTATTGCCTGCCAGTGTTGAATGAGTTGCTTTTTTTCTCAAGGAAGCTGCCTGATCACCTGATCTCTGGTAAAAATAAACATGGATCAGATCATCCGCCTAAAAACCTAACCTGGGCAGTGGGCACCATAGCTTGGAGTGCAGCAGAGCAATACAGTACATGAAAGAGATCTGGAACTGTCTTATGTAGACAGTTGCATACGTAGAGATGAAGCACAACAGACAACTAGAGGGATTTTGAACACTTTTACTGTCATTTTACTTGAACAAGATGGTTTTAAGGCTGATTAACTGTTCTTATAGTTGTTGTTGTTGTTGTTGTTGTTGTTGTTGTTGTTGTTGTTGTTGT
>JAJKFI010000155.1:1498785-1513942 GCA_029204185.1 Lerista edwardsae | reverse complement strand
GTTGTTGTTGTTGTTGTTGTTGTTGTTGTTGTTGTTGTTGTTGTTGTTGTTGTTATTAACAACATCATCATCATCATCATGCTTGGTCTGTGCATATAGCCATCTAGGATTGTCCCCCAAATCTGGTATTTCAAGATACATGGCATACACAATGAGATCAAACTATTTTATATATCTATTCAGAAACATAAGAAAACACCATATTGATGGCTCATAAAGTAATTCTGGAAATCTGAAATTTTTCTTATAAAAACATCTCTTTTTAAACTTTAAAACATCTTATAAACATGTTTACACCCTTAAAAAGAAGCAAAGTGCCAGAAAGGTGAAGGCAGCTTTTACATACAGTATGATCTGTACACTGGGTCAATAGGGAAACATTGAAACGAAATTGCTAAAAAGTTACAACTGGCAAGAGAAAAATCAAGTGCCTGGGATTAATCAATCAATGGCTGAAAGAAAGGTAGGTGTTGTCAAACAATGTTATTCTGGAAAAAAAAAACCTAATCAGACAATTAAACCTAAAATTAACCAGAAACATAAATCAAGTTAGACTAGTGGGTTTTTTTTTTAAAAAAAAAAGGTAGATTGAACAATTACAAAAGCACCCACATACATGTATAATGTATTTTGTTTTTCTTTAAAAATTGTGACAGCTTCCATTCATCTGGAAAAAGCTGTTATTGTTTTGTTATTTTTTTCCCTGCGTATCAAAAGCCCAAGTTATCAAATCAATACACAGAATTCTCCAGTTGCTGAGGCCTAGTTGCCAAAACCTGAAAACCTGAAAATAAGGAAGACATCAGGGATTGATGAATACAGTATACAGATGAGCATTATAAGCAGATTACGCAGCTCCCAAATTAACTGCTCTTTGTAACTACTGCCTGAGTTACCATGAAATACCAGGCACTTGGAAGGAGATCAACAGTGTGGCCTTTTAAAGTAGTGTCCTCTTATATTTAGCAGGAGTAGAGCAACTGTCTATCCCTTCCCAGTATAACGTCTTTGCCACGGTTGTTTATTGCTGTGTCTTCTGCATCTTTTTTATATTACAAGCCCCATTGGGACAGGAAACCATTTGTTCATTTATTTAGCTATGTAAATAAAACTGCCTTGTGAACTTTTTGATTAACAAGTACATAAATATTTTTTCCAGTAGCAATGTATGGCTGTGAGAGCTGGACCATAAGAAAGGCAGAGCGCCGAAGAATAGATGCTTTCGAATTATGGTGTTGGAGAAGACTCTTGAGAGTCCCTTGGACTGCAAGGAGATCCAATCGGTCAATCCTCCAGGAAGTCAAGCCTGATTGCTCCCTGGAAGGACAAATGCTGAAGCTGAAGCTCAAATACTTTGGCCACCTCATGAGAAGAGAGGACTCTTTAGAAAAGACCCTCATGCTGGGAAAGATAGAGGGCAAAAGGAGAAGGGGGCGGCAGAGGATGAGATGGTTAGATAGTGTCACCGAAGCAATGAATATGAAATTGGGCGAACTCAGGAAGCTAGTGGAGGACAGGGAGGCCTGGCGTGCTGTGGTCCATGGGGTCGCGAAGAGTCGGACACGACTGAGCGACTGAACAACAACAACAACAACAACAACAACAACAACAACAACAACAACAACATAAATATTAATAATATGCATAACAACATGCATTTGTCATGGTAATTTATTATTCTGCGCTTTCTGTCGTAGGAAATGGGAATTATAAGATCACTATATTTGGACTGGCTTCTGGGGGGAGCAGCCAACTATGTTAATAGGGAAATTTTTGCAAATGGGCTGCATTTTATTCTGTTCAGTTTGAGGTTTTTTTGTTACAGAATTCAAGCAACCTAAAAAAACTGAGCTATATTGAGGGAATATGGATATTTGCCTATTCATATTATTTCCACTGGGATTTAATAGTAATATAATGCAATTTAATACATGGCTCTGAAATAACAAAAATAAACACAAAATGTAAAAAAAAAATACCATCCCACTGAATTTGTGGAAAATTCATTTGGCATTTGAGAAGCATGGTCATGAAATACTGTAAAAGTTAAATTGCAATCAGTAGATATGTGTATTTGAAGTAATTCTCAGTAAAAATGTATCATCATATTATTCTCTAATTTTATCACTGCATCTTGTATAACTGTATCAGATTGTTGTTGTTCAGTCACTGTCGTGTCCAACTCTTCATGACCCCATGGACCACAACACGCCAGGCCTCCCTGTCCTCCACTAGCTTATGGAGTTCGCCCCATTTCATGTTCATCGCTTCGGTGACACTATCTAACCATCTCATCCTCTGCCGCCCCCTTCTCCTTTTGCCTTCAATCTTTCCCAGCATGAGGGTCTTTTCTAGAGTCCTCTCTTCTCATGAGGTGGCCAAAGTATTGGAGCTTCAGCTTCAGGATTTGTCCTTCCAGGAAGCAATCAGGCTTGACTTCCTGTCCGACTGGATCTCCCTGCAGTCCAGGGGACTCTCAAGAGTCTTCTCCAACACCACAATTCAAAAGCATCTATTCTTCGGCGCTCTGCCTTTCTTATGGTCCAGCTCTCACATCCATACATGTACTAGGAAAACCATAGCTTTGACTACGCAAACCTTTGTTGGCAGCGTGATGTCTCGGCTTTTTATTAACTTGTCTAGGTTCGCCATAGCTTTCCTCCCAAGAAGTACTGTATCAGGACTGATATACAAAATACAAGTACACAAAAAGAGAGACCAGCTATGCAATCCTAGGCATATCTATTCAGATGTAAGTATTACTGAATTTAATAGGACTTCCTCCTAGGTAAGCATGTATACAATTGCAACCGCAGTGGCACGGCAACAGCTGGTTTCCTCCACTAAAATGAATCAGGAAGCTGATTTTAACACTGGACTTCCTCAGAATTCCCACATCCAGGGCTGGATTACGGAAACAGAAGCACATTTCAAAGCAAATACACTACAAAGGTTAAGAGGAACATGAATGAAGGAAAGGCATCATTCTTCTTCTTCTTATCTTGTCAATGCAATTAGTTGGCAAGCTGATCTTTCAGATTTAAAGTTGTTTCATATTTCAAGATCAGTGGTTCTTAACTATTTTTGTGTCATGTTTTTGTGTTTCCTTTGAGAATCTAAGGAAAGCTATGGACCCGGTCTCCAAGAAAACACACATAAACACATTACACAAAAGTTGTCTGCACCTGGCTCACTGACTCCCTGAAGCCCCATGGACCCCAAGTTAAGAATCCCACCTCTAGATCACATCATGCATGTTTTCTATGTGTAACTTTAAGATTTTTTTAAAAATGTACATCTAAATATGTAGTGTGTGTATGTCACGCAGGCACACTTGCCAGAGATTGATGGCATCTCTGTGCTGAGTGTACACTTGAGTGGAGTTTGGAATTTGCTATTCTGTAACATGAGAATTCCCCCACTAAAAATTGAATAGACAGCCTTTTGCTTGACACAGATACATGCCCAAGGGTCATTTCTGGCCAGCTACAGCTATGACACATAGCCATATGAGAAGAAACAAGATGCAATAAAAAGGCATCCTATGAAATGCAAAAATAAAGTTTTGAGCCAGACATAAGGCTCCAACATTTGGAAGAAGACAGTCTCCTAGTATAGTGACAGAAGCAGATCCTTTAGGGTGGCCTAAAGCCTACTTCTAGGCATAAAGCTTCAGTTTCTTATTCATATGCACATTGGCAATGCTTTGCATATGGGGCTACTCACTTAAGAGAAATTTGTTGTTGCTGCTGTTGTTGTTCTGCTTGTGAGAAAAATCTCACAACATAGTTTACATAGCAAAATAAATCAATAAATAAAATGTATGTTAATGCAAAGCTTTGGGGTGACCATGATCCTAGAGCAGCTCAGACTCTATATAACTGGATGTCTACTGGCATGATTTCTTCCTTTATATGAGTATCTGAAACATTCACCATTTTGAACTGCTGTTG
Organism: Lerista edwardsae; assembly: GCA_029204185.1. Lineage (NCBI taxonomy): Eukaryota > Metazoa > Chordata > Lepidosauria > Squamata > Scincidae > Lerista > Lerista edwardsae. The sequence continues at coordinate 1,509,989 of JAJKFI010000155.1, read as the reverse complement.
TGCCACACTCGTGACATATTGCACTGCCACTCCGTATGGCAAAATGAAACACATCTAGTGACCATCAGTGACATGCGGTGCGGGGGTGGAAGATTAGGTAGAACCACCACCCCACCGGAGTTCTGCCACCACTGCTGATGTGGCTGTGATCCCACAAACACAACCCTCAGGCTTCAGCTGCTTAAAGCCCATGGATTGTGTTTACGTGATCACAATGGTGGCTTTTCAAAGAACTGTAGTGGGGTGGCTCTGCCTTCCGCCACCCCACCGCACATTACTGGTGAACACCCAGTCAAACTCACAACATTATGCAGTGCCAGATTTGAAATAAAAGCAAATAGGAGGCAAGGCGTTACTTTTGTACCAACCCTCGTATATTTGGCATCATATTTGGCAGCACTTTGTTAAAAAATAAAGTTTTAGAACAGGCATGGTGCTAGATCACCTGGCAGGGAGCTGCGTGCCAGGGGTAATGGTGTATGATTTTCAGGGGGAGAGAGCCTGTTAAAAAACAGACAAAGCCTCAAAAATACTCAAAGCGGAAACATGTATTTTTAAATATATATAAGCAAGGCATTTCTTCAGGGACAAAGCAATGTCCCTGTTCATTTCTTCCACATATTGGCATACTTCAAAAATCTGTGCTTTCAAAAAGATCCAGGAATGCTTGAAACTTATTTTAAGGGGCAAAGCTGCAGTTCCTTGTTGAAAGTAACAGCCGGAAGAGGGGGAATAGAAGACAAAAACACAATCTTGGGGCAAAGCAATCCCCCTGAGGCATTTCACAAAAGGTCAGCCTCCCAGTAGCCAGCATAAATGACTGGGGACAGATCCACCCTTATTTAGAGAATAAGGTGTACTATCTTCAGTTCCTTCTTCAGGCTGCTCTTGGACCTCTGTGCCAAATCGGAAGGCACTGGGAATCAGGAACAACTTCATCCTTATGAGTTCATTGAATCAATTCTATGCACAGAACGAGGCAGTAAGGTTTTTTCTTTCTAGTCAAATTACATAGGAGAAGCGCGCTCCTTCGCTCTCCACGAAGTCGTCGTGCATACGCGAGAAAGACAATTTTGATTGTAAAAAAACACACACACACGGTGAAAGGGTTAAGCACCCGCTTTCGCGCTGCTGAGTTCAAATTTGCAGCCTTTCCTCCACCAGTCAAACAAAGCATCTCAAAACAGGGGCGCCTGCTCAAGGGGTGTCTTGCGCCTCACGCGTCGTTTGGCCCTAAATCCTGGTCATCTCCTTGTGGATTTGTGGAGATGGGATCATCCTGTCCCCTTCGGAGTCTTCGGGAGCGGCACCTTACCCCGAAATCTGGCGCCGATCTGGTCTTCCCCTTGCCTGGCCCCAGCAAAACAAGCACGCGAAGAAGAAGGCGCCCTCCGGCGATTCTGCCCCAGCCCAGACACCCGACGGCCCCGCGTGGGGCCACTTGGCCACGGATCTGCTACCCTCGCAGTACTGAGTCGCCGGATTTGCGAAACTTCCCAAACAAAACACTTCGCTCTCGCCCTCCGCCCCGCGCAGCGCCGTCGCACAGACTTACAGATAATCGTCGTCGTCGGAGTCCTCCATGGCTTTGCTTTGGACGCCGCTAAAGGAGGAGATCGGGGGGGGGGGGGCACAGGCCGCTCTCCTGAGCCGGACGCAAGAACGTTTTCCCCTCGCTTGGCCTCCCTCTATGCCCTCCCCGCCTGCCACTCCTGCATCTTTGACGCTCAGCGAGTTGGGTGGGTCTCCCCTGCCTCCTGTAGCATCGCCAACAGGGCGGGCGCAGGCATCTTCGGAGCGGCCTTTTGCCTCGCCTCGCCTCGCCTCCCTCCGCCCCCAAATGGTATTTTCCAAGGCGCTTCTGCCCCCAGGGAAGGGGATGGGGCGGGATGAGCGGGGCGGTCTGTCTTGGCGCTGGACTAGGCCTTCTGGGGGCAGAAGTATGTTGGGGTCGGTGCGTGTATCCTTACACAAAACAAAACCAACCCCAATCCCTTTAGAAAGTGGGAATGAGTCCAGAAAAAGAGGGCAGAAAACTGAGCCACGTTGTCTCGACGCCTTCAAAAATCAAGATTTCAGAAAGGCCCATTTTTTTCGCATTATATTTGGACGCACCGTTTTACACAAGTTCACTTTAAAGGCATCTGCACACGACACCTGCTGCGAGGAAACTCCAGTGTTTTGCTGCCTCGGAATGGCAGACCCAGGGGAGCGGCAACGAGACACAAGTATCTTGTTGTCTTGAGTGCTCACTGAGGCATCTGGTGGGCCACTGTGAGATACAGGAAGCTGGACTAAATGGGCCCTCGGCCTGATCCATCGGGGCTCTTCGTATGCCTTGCAAATACATGGCATGTACACATGACCACACACATCCATTCACACATACATTCAAACCTGCGTGCACATATCTGGGAAATTTTGATTGGTCTAATTTTGCAGGCTGGGTAAATTAATGTATTAAACATGCGTGTGTACATAACATTCATATGGGATTGTGTGCATGCTCAAAACCGACCCAAGAGATTTGACGCATAAGGCAAATACGCCAAACGCTCTTCCTCTTGAAGATATGCCAGCCTCTGCTTCTCCTGTTCTCCAATGCCCTCGCTCAGCACTCCCCTCCCCTCCACATTTCCTTTCCATCTGTGCCTCCCTCTTCCTTTTCCGATCCAGGAAATGAAAGGTGGAGTTGGACCAGTGGAGACTAGGAGGCGGACAGAGATGGGGGCCTCACCACTAATCTGTTGCCTGAACCAACTGCATGAGTTGGCCTCATAGTTGAACAAACACACATGTAACACCACTGTTTTCCCAAGGAACTCTAATGCATTGAGATGCCCTTAGCACATGCCAGAACAAAACAAAAATTCACAACCGCCCTCAGAGGGACTCTGTTTCTACAGGAGACTGAGAGCGCAATCCGAAACTGAGTTAGGCCGTCATAAATTAAGCCAACAACGTTTGGCCAGCACAAGGGGCACCGTAAAGTATGTTTGGACTGCTGTCGGAGTCAGAGGCCAGCACACAGAACGTGAGCCATCCTCCCTGACTCAGAGAGTAGTCCAAACATCCTTTATGGTGGCCCTTGTGCTGACCAAACTTTGCAGGTTTAGCTTATGCCGGCCTAACTCCAGTTTAGGATTGTGCTCTGAATGACTGCCTGTCAGGGATGATGTAGTAGTTGCCTGCACTGAGCAAGAGGTGAACTAAACGACCTTCAGGATCCAACTCCACCATTCCATGATTCTATGAGTCCCTGATTTGTACATACCGTACCTTCTAACTGAAAGCAAGCAAGATGATGGGGGAGAAACAAGTAATGGGCAGCTTCTTCTGGGTGACTTGGGTGGGGGAGAATGATAGGAAAAAGGCTAGGCTACAGCAGTGAATCATGCAGTGACACAATGGGTAGTCTCTTTGGTAAAGTGGCTAGTTGGAGCTCATAAGAGCCTTCCATTAATTTTGTAATAGTAGTACTTCTTCAATGGCACACAGTTTGCTAATTACTTATTTTATTTTGTATCCCATTTTTTCCTCAAAGGGCACCCAAAGTGGCTTAAAGAACCATAAAAATAGCATTTAGAATTATAAAAACGTAAAGATTTCCCCACAAACGAATGGTCTACTCATGACTGACTGTAGGGGGCAGTGATCGTCTCCGTTTCTAAGCTGAAGAGCCAGCATTTGTCCTAGGACAGTGATGGCGAACCTATGACACGCGTGTCAAAGGTGACACACCACAACATTTCGGGTGACACACCAGGGTTCACCAGCACCTGACAAAAATTGAGTTTATTTTACTCATTTTTCATTTTTGCAATTATTTGATTTTTTTTAATAGAATACATAGCACCACACATGATTGGACTGTATTTTTGGCTTAAATACATGAATATAAAGAACTGTTTCTCTTTTGTTTGGGAGAGGGATTGACACAGCAGTAGAGTCAAGTTAAGCATTTTCCCAAGTTTTAACACACCAAGCCCAAAAGGTTTGCCATCACTGTCCTAGGACAAGCTTCCGTGGTCATGTGGCTGGAATGACTATACGCCAAGGCGCACAGAACACCATTACCTTTCTACCGAAGTGGTCCCTATTTATCTACTCACATTTTTAGGTGCTTTCAAACTGCTTGGTTGGCAAGAACTGGGACAAGCAACGGGAGCTCACTCAGTTGCGTGGTCTCGAACTGCCAACCTTCCGGTCAGAAAGCCCAGCAGTTTAACCCGCAGCACCATCACATCCCTATTTAGAATTATAATTTACAATATAAACAGTAAAGCAAAATATCACAAATAAAACACAAAACCAGCAGCAGTCACTTCTTAAGAATGAACAAGGCCTATAAAACCTAGTCAGCATGGAAACAGCCCATGAAACCCCACAGACATTCGGTATTAAAAACCATGAATTTAGAAGGCTAAAGAGAAACTTCTTTAGGATCAGCTGAAAAGCCTTGTAAACTGAAGGGGAGGCAGTTCCATAAGGTTGGTGCCATTACTGAGAAGGTTCTGTTTCTTGCCACTGCCTCTCCTACCTCCATAGATGAGTGCACATATAAAAGGGCCTTCTCCAATGACCAGAGGGGACAAGCCCAGAGCCATACTTAGCTTGCAGTGTGCCTGGGAGTGGGGCAACACCACCGCACCCCCAGCATTCCCGTCCCACCCATTCACACCTCCCTGCACCCAGAATTGCTCCATTTAGGAGCGATCGGAACCCAAATGGAGGACAAGAGCCGAAAAGCATGCAGGTTTTTCCATGCTGCAGCCCCACCCCCCACAGCAAGTGCCTGCCGTGCCCACCTCTCCCTAAGGCCCCCTCCCTATGCCTCTGGACAAGCTGGATTGCATCTTGAATACCCTGACCCCAGCAGTGTAGAGCTTTAAAAATCAAAATTAGCAACTTGAATTGGGCCCAAAAATTAATTGGCCAGAGCACACCTGCAGACCATTCACAGCACACCAATGTGCCGCAGTACAGTGGCTGAAAATGGCTCCTCTAGCACCTGCATTTTGGAGTTCTGAATCAGGAATACCCCTGTCTTGTCTGGGTTTAATCTAGTTTGTTAGCCCTCATCCAGGTCCCAACTGCCTCCAGAACCTCACCAGCCACCTGGTATTTGGTGGAATAGAGAGATAGATACTGACAGCACCCAGAGACAACTTCCCCCAAGTAGGGCCAGGCTTAGGAGCTGTTGAAACATTTTTTGTTTTAGTTTGGCCCAGTTCACAGCCAAGGTCTATAGAATCTTCGAGATATAAATAGAGTTTATGACTGACAGACAGACAGACAGACATCTTTATTTACTGTCTTTGACCAGCATCATATCTCTATGTTAAAATAGATAGCAATCACAATGTGCACTTAAAAAGTGCACGTGAGTTAATGGACCAAATGGATCTAAGCACATAATGTAAAATTGCATACCCATAAGCCTACAAGAAAACAAAGTGTTGATTACTTTTGAAAAGTAAACCACTTGTTTTTGTGACTGTGAAGTGATTGTGGGCCCAATCCTAATAGGCTTAGTGTGGGCGATACAAGCATATCACCCATGCTTCTGTCACAAAAGTGCAGTAAGCGATTCCTCTCAGCATTAGGCGACCAATGGGTCAACAACACCCACACCGCACCACCCCAGAGGCTGCACCACAAGCCGGCAAGTGGTGAGGACACACTGGTTGACGGCGTCGTGGCCTTTTCAGGCGGGGCAGAAGGGCATTCTTGGTCGGGGGAGGGGCAGAGTGGGGATGGGACCGGTGGCGACTTTCTCTGCCTATCCCGACCTCCTTGTAGGCCCTCATAGAGGAACTCGCTCTGCACCGGCTACATACCTGATGCAGAGGCGAGTAGATCCATTGCCCACACTGCACCCTTACCCCAGAGGAACGTACCCTTCCTCTGGGGAGCCTCTGGTGCCAGTACTGGATGGATGCAGCTGTAGCCCCTTGGCTACTGCTGCTGACGCAGGAGGTAGTGCAGCTCAGGACTGGGCTGCCTGTAAAAATAAGGATTTTATTTTTTGCCTAGGAAAAATCATTGCTGTTCTCTATGAAACCTGCAGTGTGGTGTTAGGTGCATGTTGCAATGTGTTGTAGTGTGTATTTGACAAGACTAGATCACCTTTTTGCCATTCCTGGTGGAGACGCCGTTGCGGTGCAGCTCTTACCTCGCAGAGCTCAGTGTGCAAAATGTTTTTGTAGGAAAACAATCGCTGAATGATTGATTCAAACGAGACAGGGGTGAGAAAAGACTAATAAGATTTACTGTCAGAGCAAGTTGCCAGAGGTTTCTGGGTTAGGAAGACCTGGCTCAGAATCACAGATTTATTGACTTTTTAACTGTGTCTCAGAAGGCAATGGCTTTATGCAAAAAGCCCACAATAAGATTACAAGATACGATTACTCACGATTACAGAAGTGCATAGTTTGCAAGTTCATTCATGAAAGTTACAATTCCAGCACAAACTTCAGCATGGTGAAACATACATTCTCCTGTCTGTACTGTACATCTTGGCTAGAGGAAATGCTTTCAGACAGCCTGGCAGTGTCTTACTTAGAGGCTGAATCTGCTAATTACAGGCAAGACAAAGGTTATGTTGTAACAGATCACAGAGGAAGAAACCAAGTGCCTTTTTATTTGAACAGTAATCATCCTTAGGGCGCAATCCTAACTTGGAGTTAGGCCGGCACAGTTAGACCAGCAAGGTTTGTCCAGCACAAGGGCCATCAGAAAGTATGTTTGGGCCACTCTCAGAGTCAGAGAGGCCAGCATGCCATCTTCCCTGACTCCGAAAGTGGTCCAAACACACTTTACGGTGTCCCTTCTGCCAGTCAAACTCTGCTGGCCTAACTGTGCCGGCCTAACTGTGCCAGCCTAACTCCAGGTTAGGATTGCACCCTGAGTTATCCTTGAAGGTATACCTTAAAATTCTTAGTCAACATAGTGATGTAAAGTCACCCTGACCTTCCAGGCTGTTGCATTCTTTTAAATGCAAAAGGCCCGCCTCCAGCGCCTCCATTTGGCAATCTTTGCATGCCCTGGTGAGCAGAGAAAACATGTTCATCAATGAGATTTAGACAGGGGCCTAGCACAGGGCCCCCCTAAGCATGGAGTCCAATTGGGAGCAAGTGGTCCAAATGGCTTAAAGCCTGCCCTTCTCCCACAGTTTCATGAAGAAATTAAATAGCACGAGGGACAGGACTGAGGGCGCAATCCTAACCTGGAGTTAGGCCGGCACAGTTAGGCCAGCAAAGTATGGCCGGCACAAGGGCCACAGTAAAGCACATTTGGACCACACTCAGTGTCAGGAAGGGTGGCACATGTCTGTGTGCTGGCCTCTCCAAGACATTCTTTATGGTATCCCTTATGCTGGCCAAACTTTGTTGGCCTAACTATGCCTGCCTAACTCCATTAGGATTGCGCTCTGAGTCCTGTGGCACCACACTCCTCAAGCGTCAGGGTGCCGAACAGACATCCCCCAGCACCACTGCACAAAAACTCCATGCAAAACAGTACCCCCAACCCCGAACATGACTATTAGGCTCAGAAGAACACCATGATAAACAGTGTTGAAAGCTGTTGAGAGGTCTAGAGGGGGCTGCAGTATAGCCAGTGCTAACCCCTTGATCGTGGCAGCAGCATGATCGCTGCGCTGCTGTCATGGCCATCATTGCTAGGCTACTCCTCTTAAGAGGGAATGGCCTTTTTCTGGTTCCCCGGTAGATCGCAACTCACCACTTTGGGAATTACTGCCCAGAATATACAGCGTGACCTTAAATGCTGTTGTTGTGAGAACAGCCCCCCCCCCGGATTCTCTCAGACTTTGTTAGGCTTTTCCTGGCTGGCCGTGCTCTGCCCCAGCCATGTCTGCAACCACCAAGCCTTTTTCCTGGTTTCCACAGCCACGTGCAACCATCATGAACTCTCCTGGCTTACAGCACACTGCTGCAGCCACATGGAACCACCAAGCTTCCTTCCTGGCTCTCCAGCCTGTACCACGGAGAACCTACAAAACATAATCCTTGTAAACCAGAGTAAAGCAATAGAGGCTTTGGCAACAATAGAAGCAGCAACTCTGGTGGGAAAACACTTCTTGGCCAGAGCAACTGTTAAGAGCCTCCTTAGCCTGGCTCTGTAGTTAATTTGTGGTTAATTTGACCTTCCAGGGAACACTTGCATTGCATGCTCAATGGTCAGATGCACATAATGCAGGACCTGGAACGGGGAAGGTCAGACCAGGATGTCATGGAAGGAGGGGAAAGTTGTGAACACCCTCCCTGTCCCAAAAACATGTGGAGACCTGACTCCATTTTGGATCTCATCCTGAGAGTGAAGAATTGGTGCCAGGCATCTGCAAGTCACCTTCTCCCCCCAGGATCTTGTAATGCAAATCTGGTCTCTGACAAAAGGCTTATGCATTGACAAGTCCTGCCTAAAATTCAATCAAGCCTAAAAATTCAATCAAGTTCTTATCTGCCAAGAGTTCTCTCCCATCAGAATAGCTGGCCACTCCTCAGAGTGATTTAAATCACTATTCGAATGCAAGCCCTCTTCCTGAAAGTACTTACCACCGTGATGGTGGCTAAATCTGTCTAAATGTCTCCTGTCTGCTTTTGTTTGCCAACCTATTGTAATCTCAAATGTACCTATGTCTGCATCTCCTTGACCCTTCCTGGGGTCACTGTAGAGGGGAGGGAGAGCAACAACAGGGATCAGATGTCTCATTTTATTTGCTGTTGTCAATTCTACATTTTGCATATTCAATTGTATAACTAACCAAACCCAGATGTACAATTTGCACAAGTTCTGTACCTCCTTGGAGACACAGGTTTTGTAATCTCCTTGGAAGCATGCTGCATCTTGTGTCCGTTTTGCTAATGTCTACACATGTGTAAACACATGTTCTCTTTCTGCAACAACAAAGTCCAGCTGGCATCTTTTTTTCGTCGACGTTAAACTTTGGTAAGGTATAGCAGCGATCCCGAGGGGGATCGCTGGTCTGTGGGGCTTGGGAGGTTGCAGCAAGGACAGGGAGCGCACGTCGGGGTAACGAACCTTCAAATTAACAGCCCTTAAATTTAAAGGGACAGACCACGAGAGAAATCAAATTGGGACCTGATTTCCTCCTGCTTCACTGTGATGTTTCTTCTCTCTGATTCTCTTCTTTTTTTGCCTCAATTGCCTGTCTCTGCCCAGGTTCATTTTATAGAATCATAGAGTTGGAAGGTACCTACAAAGTCATCTAGTCCAACCCCCTGATCTTACTCCATCCAGTCCCTATTCTGCATTCTTCCTCCAGCCTTTTGGGCTCTGTGCTCCCTGTCCCTTAGTTACCCTACACCCCAAGTAAGCTCAGCCTTTTCAAGTGCTTGGCCTGCCCCATGTTGTTATAATTTCAGCCAAACTTCCAATTTTCCCTTCCCTTATGGAAGCTGCCCAGCAAACATTCTGTTCTCCTCTTTCCAGTAACAGAACATTCCATGTCTGGTAAGCAGCCAACATCAGAGGCATCACTGTTAAAAGCATAATCAAATTGCTGTTATCAAGGATACATCAACATTTGCATGCTGTGGCAAATATGATTATTGTGTTTGGCACCACTCAATAATGCTGGAGGGAGGGAGAGAAAAGTGTGTGTGTGTGTGTGTGTGTGTGTGTGTGTGTGTGTGTGACACAGGCAGGCAGAGATCTGCATGGGGGAAACTTGGATTAATTCCCACTCCCACTCCCACAATATAAAAGCATATTTATTTATTTATTTATTTATTTATTTATTTCATAATAATGAAGTTCACTTAATGATCTTAGACTACTCACTCATTCTCAGTGTGCCTACCACAGAGGAGTCTTGGAAGGATAAAACAGGATTATCCCACATGTGCAACCCTGAGGTTCTTGCAGATTCAAATCTAATAGTTTGAAAATTGGCAGACTGAAAGCTTCTTCCTGGAAGGTAAAAAAAAACCAAGTGAAATTTGACAGTGATAGTCACTCTGAGGAGGCAATCCTATCCACACTTTCCTGGTAGTAAGACCCATTGAACATAACGGGACTTACTTCCAAGTAAACATGCATAGGATTGTGCTGTGAGCAAAGTGGGAAGAAAACAAGCTAGGATGTGGTAATCAACTTGTTCCAGCCTTCTCTGAAGCCAGATTATGCAGAGGTGATCACTGAAGCTTTGTCCCATTTAATCCAACACTTTGTGGTTCATTTTCCTGTAGATGACTGGGACCCCTTAAGCATGGAGTCCAATTGGGAGCAATTGGTCCAACTGGCTTAAAGCCAGCTCTTTAAGACCACAGAACTAATGGTGTGCTCATGATATTCATTTTGTTTGCACCTGTGCAAGCAGAGCATAGAGGAGGCAAATCCACTGCTTTAGCACACAGCACAAACAGTAATCCTGCACCATAGTGCTCTTCAAATGGTGGGTTGCAACCCACCATCGGGCAAAAAAAATGGGCCATTTCCCATTAAGGGGAGTGGCCTCAGACATAATTGCCTGGTGGTGCTGCAGCAATTGTGGCGCTGCAGGCATTTAAGGGCATGTGTCCTGCCTTGGGTTGGTCCAGAAGGGTTTGAGAGGCTCGCTGCCACATTTGCGGGCCTCCCCAATGCTGAAAAAAAGCTTTGTTGTAAAGTCGGAGCTGATTTCCTGTTCTGTCAAAACAGGAAGTAAGCTCCGACTTTACAACAGACCTTTTTTCAACATCAGGGAAGCCTGCAAATGTGACAGTGGGCCTCCCCAACCCTTCTGCCCCGAGGTAAGGCACATGCCCCTAAATGCCTGCAGAGCCACAATCGCTGCGACACCGCTGCCAGGTCCTCCCCCCAACTCCCGCCCCCACAAGCATGAAGACTTCAAAGTCTGATTCGGACTTTGAAGGCCACTGCTGCATCAGATTTCCAAGGAGAGACCCTGAATCCCAGAAACTTCACCTTCAACCAACCTGCAGCTCTCTCCCTCACTTGGTCCGTGTCCCATTCAAAACTGCCAATTGCCTTCTTTTTCCACATATAGTACATCTCTTGCTGGAATCAGCAACATTTCAGCTGCAATCTTATGTGCAGTTACCTGGAAGCAACCTCCATTGAGTACAACTGAATAAAACTGCATAGGGTCCTGCTGTTTAATAATAATAATAATAATAATAATAATAATAATAATAATAATAATAATAATAATAATAATA
>JAJKFI010000155.1:1460421-1498775 GCA_029204185.1 Lerista edwardsae | reverse complement strand
TAATAATAATAATAATAATAATAATAATAATAATAATAATAATAATACCACCGGTATTTATATACCACCTTTCTTGGTCATCAGATTGCTCCTTTGACTTTAATTCAAGGTGGTTTACATAGGCAGGCTTTTCTAAACCCTGAAGGGTTTTACAAATCACAAAGAGGTTCTATCTTTCAAGAACTACTACATTCACTGAAACTTTCATAGTCCAGTCTTTCTTTCTGGCCATACGAATGCCTTCCCGCCAGCTGATAAACTGCTTCTTTGCTCTCACCAAAGAAACAGCTGGCCCAGCACAACTCCTGTCTCACAGGCAGCCGGAGACAGCTCAGCTCAGATCTTAACAGCCGCATTCTCAAGGTCTGCCGCTCATGGAAACTTCCAGTGTTCTCAAACTGGCGACCTTCGGATCTTATCTTCGGGCAAACGGCAGCTTTTACCCTCTCGACTAGAAAGTGCTCCGTAGCACTTTCAGCAGTCACGTATTTGCAGAAGATGGCTCATTCCATTTTCCTGAGAAAGGTCTGCCTCACACAGATACACACCTAGTCCCAACATAAACAAGTATGAAAATATTTCAGATTTCCCATCTTTAAATGATTAGTGCTCAGTAGGTGGTGTAGGGAGGGAAGAGGCAAGTCAGTCCAAAAGAAACATTTGCAGCTCTGGCATCAAGATTTGGTACCCAATCCTAACCTGGAGTTAGGCCGGCACATTAAGGCCAGCAAAGTTTGACCAGCACAAGGGCCACCGTAAAGCACATTTGGACAACTCTCTGAGTCAGGAAGGATGGCGCACATCTGTGTGCTGGTCTCTCTGACTCCGAGAGTGGTCCAAGCATACTTTAACGGTGTCTCTTGTGCCAGTCAAGCTTTGCTGGCCAAACTGTGGCGGCCTAACTCCAGGTTAGGATTCCTCTCTTGGTTTGATCTCCCTGTTTGTTGTGCAGGCTCGTTGACTGGTCTGAGGTTCGTTTCTCAATTGTTGTTGCTGTCTTTTTCCATGCTTTCATTATCTGGGATGCCACCACTGGAGGAGGAAGGCAGGTGATGAACATTCTGAACAAATAAATATGCAATCAACAGGGCTTTCCCATTCAAAGTTCTTGCTGGTGGTCTTTTGTGATCTTCTGATTGTTACATGTCTGGGTTCCTTCCATCCTGGAGTCTGTGCTTGTGGAAACAGACCTCATTTCTAGAGGAAACAGGAAATAGTTGTTTGAAATGAAACAGGAAATGGTTGAAATAGAGAAGGCAGAGACAAGGAAGGGGAAGTGGGAATTTCAATTTATAAAACCTTTATTGGCATTAAAAAACAAGGAAAGAGAAAAGTGTACAACAGTATCAGTTGATGCCTTGATATTACAAACAAAGGAAGAATAATCATGGAGGTATAAACTGGGAAGGTGTGTGGAAAGGGGTTAGGAAGTGAGAATTTTAAAAGGCAGAGGTAGCAGCATGGAACATTGGAAGGAATTTATATTTTAATTAATCTTACTGATACTTTTGAATTTACTTATTAATCATCTTTTGATTGTTGTGTGCGTGGTTTGCTGCTGTACACTTGTTTGTTGACTGTTTGTCTCTTAATGCCAATAAAGGTTTATCAATCCATAAAGGACATGGCGTTACCCAAACAATGCTGCTACCACAGCTGGCAGAACAACTTTCTTTTCACAAGAGGGCAGAACAAAATATTTTAACAGACAGCACAAGGCTTTGTATAAACTTAAACTTCAGGCAAGCAGAATTAGCAAGGCATGAGCAAAAGCTCAAGAGCAAATATCAGAGGGGCGGTGCCCACAGTGGTGAAATGAAATGCCTCCTTGGAAACAAGCCATGGAAATGCTTCCAGGGAAATATTCCGAACAAAACAAGAAACATGATACAGCCCAGCAGCCTTGCTCTAATCATAACAGGCATTGGCACGACATTTCACAGGACAGTAGGGCTGTGGTTGGAAAAAAAATGAGTGTTGCTTGGAGCAGAGTGCAAGATAGAAGACAGCCACAAAGCAGCAGCAGAATGCCTGTTGACTTAATTCCATGCCCATCAAACTCAGCTCCACCCCTTCACTTGCATGTAGACAGCATCAAAAAGGCTATGACATTTCATGGGGTGGGAGTTATTGTAGAAAGCAGAGGCATAGCTAAAAAAGTGCAGGGGGTCCAATTGCACCAGGCAACAAGCTTTAGGGGGGCAACAAGCTGAACTTGACACTAGTGGCCAAAATGATGAAAATCATGGTATGTATAATACCATCATGTTATATATCATTGGAAAGGTAATTTAATGCAGAATGCAATGGAACAAATCAAAGTGTAATATCTTTAGCAAAAGATGTGGCCAAAAAACCTGAAAACAAAAATACAACTGTCAAATAAAATTACAAATACAAATAAAATTTGAAGTTTGTTAAAATTGTGTTTATAGGGAATAATACTGTCATGTTATATATCATCCAATGTGGAATTTCATGCAGAATGCAGTGAAACAAACTGGAGTGTAATATCTTCATTTGATCAAACGTTATGTCCAAGAAACCCAGAGAAAGCGAAAATACAATTGTGATATCACTTCCTGTTTTGAGGTCACTTCTGGGGCTACATTTTGCTCTCTGCACTGGACTACACTGCCATTTGCTACGCTCCTGGTAGAAAGGACCCTTCAGTTCCTAGAAACTTGCTTAGGCCACAACTTCTTTCCCCTGGAGGTGCATTACCTCACATCCAACCCTCAGCCAGCTTGTGGGGGGGGGAGTATAATGCATTCCCAATTCAAAGCCCCCATCCAGTGGTGAAATTCAGCCAGTTCTCACCTATTCTGCAGAACTGGTTGCTAATTTTAGGTTGGGAAAGGGAAGAAAGGCAGCGGATGGCCCTGAAGCCTGCCCTGAAGGACATAGAACCGGTTGTTAATTTATTTGAATCCCACCACTGCCCCCATCCCCAAGGCATGAGCTGACCAGGAACAGGGGAGGGCAGTACTCCAATAAGGCACATTGCCTTTCTCCTTCCCTTCCAAAGGTAGTTGGGGTGGCAGTGGTAATACATTTCTCACACTTCAGCCCCACTCTCACCAAACATATATGATCACTTGCATACTGAGTCAGACAGTTGGTCCAGTAATGCGGGCAGTAATAAGGAGCACCTCCCATAATAATGAGCAGGAGGTCTTGGCTGATGATTGAGCTGCTGGTACTGTTTGAAGCTAAGCAGGAGAATCCATGGTTTTTTTTCTGAATGGGAGACAGAATGTCAGATTGCAACAAGTTGCTGTATCCATTGTGGCAGGACGGAGTCATTGTGGAGCTGAGTAGCCACTGCAAGTGAGAGAAGCATGTGAGTGTGTAAGAACAGCCAGCAAAACACAAGAGTACAATCTTGAGGACCTGTCCAGGCTTGATGCCTGCTGAAGCTCAATGTCACACGGCCAGAGGAGAGAACCACTCTGTGAAGGCTACATCTGGGACTGTGGATTCAGAGAATCACAGAATACTGTATATGTGTAAAAAAACCCATTGAAAAATGGTGGTTTAGACTAGCCTGCTCATGTAAGCCGCTTTGGGCATTTTGCTTTAGCATGGGAAAGGCGGTGTATAACATGCTTCAGATAAAATAAATGATGTCAACTCTGAGTAGCAGCTGCTCTCCAGGATTTCAAAAAGGGGGTCTTTTCCAGCTGTCTCTGAAAATGCTAAGGATGAACTGGGAGTGGGGGGCTTCTGTATGCAAAGGATCTCAACTGCTGAGCTTTGGGCTTGTCCTTGGCTTTGAGGGATGGAGGACAGGAGTGCAAAAAATGCCCTCGAAACTTAGGCACCTGTCAAATTTGCAGACACTCCAGGACAGTGCTGAAAAGAATCAGAGGTTCAAGCCTGTATAGAAGCTGGAACTCTGTAGTGATATCTTTTTAAAAGAGCTTGCCATATTAAGAGAAAATAAAACAAAGGGCAGGGCAGAGCTAGGAGTCATAAGGTCAAAGAAAATCTGTTGACCTTAAAAGAAACTCAGCAGACAAAATGAAGTAAATGCATTAATGCAGTGTTATTCAAACTGTGGGCTGGGACCCACTTGGAGGGTCATGACAATGTCAGGTGGGTCGTGGAAAGCTGGGAGCAGCCATCTTGGAACCTGAAAACCTTACTCTTGCTATGATTTCTTTTGTGATGGTTAACAGTTTGAATTTTCAAGTGAAGGCTTTTTAAAAAAATTGCTTTTAGTTCAGTGCTTTTACATCATATTTTGTCCTAACCTTTCAGTTCTGCCTCACCTGCACATAGTTGATACACACAGCAATTGTGCCATTCAGCTCTAACCCTCTACCATCCAACCAAGCAACTAGCCTGTGCGGCCTCCTCATTGTCCTTCACTGTTGTCTCTGGCTCAAAACTGGCCAGGCTAGGACCTGAGCCTCTCCACTCCCAGCATTCCCAATGTCTGACCAGTTTAGAGCCAGCTGCAGTGGAGGAGGAGGTCAGCCCTTTGCTCAGACACTCCCTGGAATGCAGTGACCTTTTCCAGTGCCATGGCCATAATCCTCAGCAGTGACACTGTGGACTGACAGTGGAGTAACACCTTCCCCATCCTCTTTTCATGCACACTCTAAGGAGGCCTGCAAGAAGAAGATGGGATGCAGAGCACCCTGCGTTGATTTGTCATCTCCCCCAGCCTTCTCCTTGCAGCTGCCAGGTTGGCCTTATCAGGGGCGGTTCTAGTCAAAATGGCGCCCATGGTGCCCAATGAGAGCATGCCCCATGGGGGCATTACAGTGCCCCATGGCTCTTTAAGGCCAGCCGGAGGGAGAACGCGGCGCTGCGCGGCGGCCCCTCCTGCCTCTTAGAGCAGGGGATGGGGCACCGCACGGCGCTGCGTTCTCCTAGCTCCCACTGGCCTTAAGAGCCAGCGGGAGCGAGGAGGATGTGGCACCGCACGGCACCCTGTCCCCACTCTAAGAGGCGGGAGGGGGCACCAGGCAGCAGCGCGTTCTCCTCGCTCCCGCTGGCTCTTTAAAGCTGGCGAGAGTGAGGAGAGTGTGGGGGCAGGCCGCAGGCGCCATTTTGGAGGCGTGGCGCGCCATGGTTACGGCGCCCACTCCCAAGATGGCGCCCAGGGCTCGTGCCACCCGTAGCATCCCCTAGATCCACGACTGGGCCTCATTGGCAGGTCACCCCTGAGAAAAACACACTCAGCAAATGTCCACAATCCCTCATCCTATTACTGATATTCCATTCCTTCCAGAGCTAAGCTCTCACGTCTGTCAGTGATTCTGACGTGTGTTGGATTTCTTCACTAGTCTCTCTCTCTCTCTCTCTCTCTCTCTCTCTCTCTCTCTCTCTCTCTCATGTAAGGATAATTACTATTTACTAATATGGAGAAAAGTAGCATTCCTAAAGGGGGACAAAATGCTAAGTTTTGCAGGAGCCTGATCTCCAGTGTAACACGGCCCCTCAGACTCCTGCAAAACATAGCCGCCGCCCCCCCGCCCATGCCACTAGAAAAGTGAACAGCTGTTGTGCTGAGCGTAAAACCTGTCCTCCATTCCTGACATTGGGTGACTTGGCCAAGCCAGCACTCACTGACAGGAGACCTCTGAAGGCACAGTCCTAACCTGGAGTTAGGCTGGCACAAATCCTTTGTTGCTGGCCTAGGAGTGTTGCAAATGCACCATAAAGCACATATGCCAACCTCCCTGACTCCGAGAGTGGTCCAAATGCCCTTTAGGGTGTGTTTGCAACACTCCTGAGCCAGCACAAAGGACTTGTGCCAGCTAACTGCAGGTTACGATAGCCCCTTGAGCCGGCAATGACACTATATCCCACTAAGGGGCCTTGCAACACAACAGCACCCAGCATGATAGCTGGCGTTGTTCAGGTTTATCAGAGATTCCCAACCCATTTTGCCCTGGGACCCCCTTTTTAGGTAAGGCAACCTGTAGGGACCCCCAAGATCTAAGCCTGGATGTCATTAAGCAGGAAGTAATTTTAATAAATCACACTTTTTGAAAGTTTAAAGAACTCCACATCCTTTTTAGAATGTTCTGAGTTTTGTATCTAAGTGACGTTTGAGTTCAGTCCATTGAACTGTCTGCTTTTGTACAGCTTCCAGTCATTTCAGTTGGGCTTGTGCAGGAGAACTTCCCCATGCATTGTGTTCTAAAACAGTTTTATAACAAGCCTATGTGCACATACTAGGGATTTACACCCCAAAACCAAACATTAGGTCAAGTAAAACAGGACATTCAACAGTAAACAATGGTTGCTATAACCTGTACTTTAATGCTGAGCAAGCCATGTGCTGCTACCAAACTTTTAAAGCCAAGGAAATGCCAACAGCACCATTTTATCATGTTGTTCTTGTTAATTTTACTCCATTTTTCCATCAAATGAATGCACAGAACAACGAAGGAGCAAAACAACAAAAAGAGACACACACAACCTCCTCTTAAACAGGCGCGCACACACGCAAATCAGCAACATATACAAAAAGAAGTATGTGGAGTAACTTGTAGATCTTTTAGATCTTGGCCACAATCCCATGTTGAAATCAATCCTACTAAAGCTGTACCTGTTTGAGCAACTCATGCCATGGTATATATCCATGGTCACCAGCACAATGACTGCTCCATTGGCAGAGCAGCCAGCTGGCCAGTGGAAAGGCCCCAGATGCCAGTTCAATGGCATGCCAGTGTAACTTGGATGTCAACTCAACTCCCACTAGTAGGGAAGCAAAAACATGGGTGGGAGGGTCAAGGAGGAGTCAATGTACAGTATACTATATGCCAAGCACCCACCAGATGATAGACACGCCTCTGACATCCAACAAATACTACAGCAACAGCAAAGCGAGTGTAGCAGGGGGGAAAGCCACTAGGAAACAAAAGGGAAGAGAAAATCTCACTTCTCACTACACGCACCCATTTTCCTTTGGTGGAGCATAGTGGACAGACTACACATCGCTGCTAATCATAGCATTCCAACCACAGTATTTAAGCCCCTGCCAGTGAGACATCTCAGGGCTATACCACACTGGTGTCTTGTCATCCACACTTAGTATTTCCATGAATACTGAGGGCATGGCTGGCATGGTTACCTCTCTGTGTTCTTGTTAGGGCTCTTGTTGCTCAGACCTTACAACAACATAGTGGAGACACTGGCAACGCTCAGAGATAAGACTAGACTGATCTACCAGGACTCATGTTGTTAAACAGAAAGCACAGCTAGAAAAACTACCACATATTTCCAACCAGCACAAGCCAATTAATATTTGCTCAGAGTAACCCCAATCCCCAGCTGACTAAATATATAGCTTATGTTTTTACTCTTGTTACATGTGTTTTATTTATTTATGTTTGTTTATGTTTAACTGCAATATGTTTAACTGCAATATTTATGTTTAACACACACACACACACACATATAGGCAGCTACAGCTGCCTGTGAGAGGGAAGTGTGCTGGGCCAGCTGCTTCTTTGGTGGGAGCAGAAGCTGCTTATCAGCCAGCAGGAAGGCAAATTGTGTGGCCACAAAGAAGACTACACCATGAAAGTACCATCTGTATGTTGTATGTTGTTCTTGAAAGATAGAACTTCCCTGTAATGTGTAAAAACCTTTATATATATAAGGGTGTAGTGGATTGCAACTGAAGCATCTTCAATGAGCAACACTTGACACACTTATTCCCTCACCACTGAGCTAGGTAAGAGGTCTACTATTTCTGATTGCTTTTTTGAACAGTCTGTCAAGTATGGTGGGTTGCAAAACTGATATAGTAAATTAAGCTATGTGCACCAGGGGTTGAACAACCTGCTACTTGGGGCGGGGGAGCACTGCTGCCCCATCTCAGGTATGCTGTGGGAGTTTGGGGAAGGGCCATTGGGGATGTGAACCTCCCCACCCCCACCAGTGCACTGTATTTGCCAATTGTCAAAAAAAATAGATGGTGTGCCTTGACAACTCTAATGCCTTGTCAGTGTGCTGCAAGATGAAAAAGGTTAAAAATTGCTGGTTTACACCAAGGCTGCAATCCTATACACACTTTCCTGGGAGGAAGCCCCATTGAACCCCTTTGAACTTTAAATATGCATAGGATTATGTCACAAGTCTACTTAGAACTTAGTCCTAATGTTCAGTGGGGCTTCCACCCAGGAAAGTGTCTATAGCAGTGGTTCTCAAACTTTTTAGCACCAGGAACCACTTCTCAGAATGACAATCTTTTCTGGGACCCACCAGAAGTGATATCAGGGCCTGAACTACTGTTATTGTGATACCAGAGCCTGTTGCTTTCCTGAGAATGTAGCAATGTTGGGTTATTTCTCAACTATTTGTCAATAGCAAAGAAAAAAAAACCTATTTACAACCTTGACACAAGCAAAATAACCACACAGCCTCCTTTCCAGGATCCCCATATTTTCAATATGTCTGCTCTAGGTGCTTCACAACCCACCTGAAATTGGCTCCTGACCCACAGTTTGGGAACCACTGGCCTATAGGATTGCCACCTTAATAAGCAAGTTCTTTGCTGCCTTGGCCCTGTTGGTCAAAAATTTAGACCAGGCAAGAGCCTGAGCCACAGTATGAAGCTTAGTTGCTTGCCTGAAAATTTAACTGTTCATTGCCTGTCTGAGCACTAGGCTGTCTGCTGAAAACATTACCTATCTTCCTAAAAACAACTTGTGTCATCAAAGAGACCAGAGGCTTCTGAGATCCTGTTATATTCTACAGTTGCACTTCACAGGAAATCTCATAACCATTGTGAACTATGCACCCTTTGTCATAATGCACAGCTAGTAGAGACCTCTCCTTTTGATGCTTAACATTCATATTAGTCCATCTTGAAACCCAACTGCGGGGGTTGTACATGGAGGGACGTAGCACTGGGATGCTGGGTGGAGTACCAGCATCAGCTAGTGAGTGAGATGCTGGCTGTGGGCACTCTGCTCAGCATCCCAGTGCAGGGCCCCTCCTGGCACAGGGCCAAATTTTGACCTACCAACCCTGCACCCAGGTCAGATGCACCTACCAACCCTGCACCCTGCTGACCTTTGCCTGTAGACCTAGAAGGGGTGGAAAGTCCTGAAATGTCCACCTATGATACTGGAAGGATGGTATGACACTTAGATGGGACTTTATGGTTTTGTGAATCTACATCAAAGGGTAAGCTTCAAAGAAAAATGCATTTCCCTGCTACCTGCTATCATGGACCTTCTAAGCAGGTGCCTGTTTATTTCAAAAAGGGTACAACTTCCTTTCTCATAATTGTCAAACTTCCTTTGTCTAAACGTCTATGCAGCATCTACTAAGGGGAGTGTGTCTGGGCAAGGGACGTGGGCGCTTGCTTCAGTGGGACGTTGTATTTAAGTGAACCTTACCAGAAGAAATGGTAGCGAGAGCTTGGTAAACAACACTTTTGCACCTCATCTGTCTCCTCAATCAGTGCTGGAACTTAGAAAATAAACTATGTTCTTTTGCTTAGCCCAACTCTGAATTTTTAACTTGGTCTCCCCAGGGGAATGATTCTAGCTAGCCTGTCCTCCTTAAGGGGAGAGTGGCAGAAATCTTGGCCATCGGCCCCTTGCCATTAGTGGGGGAGGCCATATACAATTGCTTTATAAAGATTGATTAGTAAGGATTCTAATGGGTATCAGATAAGGTATTTGACTACTGAATTATATAAATACAATGCAGCTTTCTGGCCTCTAGAATTGCACCACGAACCCACAAGGTATAGGTTCTGAGTGGCAAGTAGCTTGACTTAAATAAAGCATGGGTAAAATGGATTAAGGGTGCAATCCTTATCAACTTTCCAATGCCGACATAGCAGAGCAGTAGTCACAAGAGGCCTCCTCAAGGTAAGGAAATGTTTATTCCCTTACCCCAGTGCTGGAAAGTTGGTTAGGATTGTACCCTTAGTTTTCTTGACTTCTGAGTTTATTTGCCCCTTTGCTTGAGTTCAGAATGTTGTGTACTTTCTGAAAGTGTGTTGCCTGAAAGAGAATCAAAATGATGGCAGGAACCTCAGTAAGACTGCAGCCTTAGGGCGCAATCCTAAACTGAGTTAGACCAGCATAAACTAAACCAGCCAAGTTTGGCCAGCACAAGGGACACTGTAAAGTACATATGAACCACTCTCAGAGTCAGAGAGGCCAACACATAGATGTGAGCCATCCTCCCTGACTCTGAGAGTAGTCCCAAAACACTTTTTGGTGGCCCTTGTGCTGGCCAAACTTTGCTGGCTTCACTTATGCCAGTTTAACTCCAGTTTAGGATTGCGCTCTTAGTCGGTTTTGTCATGAAGGTGAGCTCTTCCCCCTCCTCCCATTTTCAATACCAACACAAGGAATATTTCATTGAAATATTGGAGTGGGAGATGTTTTGTTCTGGAGTATTTGAGTGCCTTGAAACATTGAAGATCTTTTCTGAAGTAGCCAGTTTGAAATAAGCTAAAAATAAAACTATTTGAAGTCAAGCAAAAGAGGCAAGGGTCTGCTAAGCTGAAACTTCTATTCCAGCTGCCCAGCGGAATAGAAATGACAGCAATAGAAAAAATAAGTAGATGCTAGGGTTGAAAGTAGATGCCAGGGTAGAAAGTTATAACTCTGGGAATCCAGAAGAGGAGAAACTCACCAGGTGGCTCTTTGGTTATCTGATGAGCATAGAGCTACAGGCAGCACCCAGGTGTTGACAATTGGGAATTAAGCCAATGGCTTGATAAGAAGAAGCTATGTGCAGGGTTCCTTACTAGGATGACCATGATTTAGCCAGATAATGCCATTGGACTGGACCCATAAGGGTTTAGTACTTATAAGGGGAGAAGAGCCATACACCAGCATACTTCATGTGCTTGGGTTGCTGTAGAACATTCTTGTTCTCAGACTATTCTGACTGAACCTCAGGCCTAAACTCTTTCCAACATGTAAGTAAATATTTTTGCTCTCTGTAGATGTGTCCAGTCACTGCTATGAGAACCCTTCTGTGACAACCCCAGATGGGGAGAGAGGAACCCTTCCTTACTAACCTATTTAAGCTTTAATAAACTCTTAAGTGTATCCCTGGCATGCATGTTGCTTAGTTGACCAGTGGAAAGTGGGCTACCTTGGAAAGTCTAGGCAATTGCTTAAGGACCCAGTCATCTTTATTCTCTTCCCCTGCCTGCTAGCTGCTGAGCTTTGCTGGCTAGGAAGGAGGCATGGAAGGAATGCACTCCATGGACAGATAGTGATAAAGAGTTGGGGTGCAGACTGCCTAAACCTGGTTCATGCAGATGCCCTGGAAGCGTCTGTCTTGACAGCAGGTAGCTGTTGCAGGTCTATAGGAGAGATTGCCTTGATTTGCGATGCCTCTGGTTTCCTAATCTCAGTTTAGAGTAGACAAACTCTAGGGAACTGCTATAGCGTGATGGTAGAGCACCTGCTTCACTTGCAAGGGGTGTCAGGTTCTGTTCCCAGCATTATCTCTAGATAGGGCTGCAATGAAACCCCCTCCCATCTGAAACCTTGGAGAGTTTATGCTTCTCACTGTAGAAAAACCTGAGCTAGATATACCAAGTCAAGCTATTGGTTCAAGGCAACTTGATATATTTATCCAATTGAAGTGATTAGTGGGAGATCCAGGGCAGATGAAAGGAGGTGCTGCATAAGTCTATGGAACACTGTCACAAAATATGCGGGGCTTGCCCCATAGGAAACTGGACCAAACAATGGCGGACATGTCTATTGATGATTACAAGCTACAGTGGCTATATGCTACTCCTGGATTCGGTAGTAGTATGCCTCAGAATACCAGTTGCAGGAGAGCAATGGTGGGAGAAGTGGTCTTTTCCTTGTGGCAGTTGGTGGGCCACTGTAGGAAATGAAATGCTGGACTACATTGGCCTTGGCGTGAAGCCAACAAGGTTCTTGCAGGTATGTGGCAAAGCTCTAAGAGCCGGAAGCCTAATCCTGCAGCACAAGTTCTGCAGTTAGGCTAAACCCTAACACATTCCCATCCAGTTATGGTGACTCTAAACTGAGGCATTTGAAGGAATGGCTGGCTCAAAGCAATGATTTTAAATGGTTCCCATTGGTATGTCAACAATGATGCATAGGGTTAACCCAGTTTATTTGCCCTGAAATAATGCAAAAGCTTCCTTGAAGAATACACAGTACTTGCAAATTTATTGTAGTGCTGCTCCTCCTGCATTGCATAACTCCTGTTTTGTCCCTGTCCCATGCCAGAAATGCAAAGTAGAGAAATGCGTAATCTTTTCCTTGACTTGGGAAGGTGGCCTTGAAACAATAGCTGGTTTTCATTAGGCACAGCAACTCTTGTAAGATGGGATGGAAACATGAACAAATGGTAATTTAGGATAAATGGAACAAGCTGATCCTGGTTCTATGCAGGATCACCCTGGTGTATACAATGGGTGGATTCAGGTACGCAGAAGGGAACCTCTCCTGGAGCAGGGGCAGAATCCCCAACATCAACCCCATAATATACTACATGACTTGCTGTGCCAATATTTGTAATGTTTTACTTCAAAGAAAACCAAGTCCTCCTTGAGTGCCTCATAGAAGGATCTTAATTGTGTCAAGAGAGAAAGTGCAGGCTTAACAGGCCTGTATAAAATCTGGCTCTAACAATTATATTTGTGTGACAAACCTAATGCATAAAAATCTGAGAATTATCTAGCAAATTGTGGGCATTGGTCTTGTGTTTCTGCAGTGACATTTCAATCATGTCTTCTAATGAAGAGGAAAAGACTGCCAGTCCTGAGAGCACAGCTCATGAGCAACAGGTAAGTGCTCCATATTATAGAAGTCAGCAGCAGATTTATTTATTTTGAAGACTTTATACCCTGCCTTTCCCATGCCGAATCACATGCCCAAGGCGGCTTACAGAGCACAAAGTACAATGTAACCACAATAAGTAAAACAAGATTAAAACTGTATTAAACATTAATGGGAATAATGAGAGTGAACAAGAATGAAGCCAGGCCCAGTTCTCCATATCAGGCTGTTTGGAGAGTGGGAAAACAATTGACCAGAGGCATAAATAGACTATGACAATATACCAGAGGGATAGAGGGCAGACAGCCAACCATCATCCAAAAGCCAGGTGAAACAGGTATGAATTGAGCCCTCTCCGAAAGGCCATAAGGGAGTGTGTAGTTCTTAATTCTTCTCGAAGGTTCCATATTTGTGGAGCCATTACAGAGAAGGCTTGTCTCCAAGCTGCCATTCCTTAATTTGGAATGTTCCTTAAGCTGCCGTTGCTCTGTCCTTAATTTGGGACAGAGGGGGCACTGGAAGGAGTGCCCCTTTAGATTATCTAAGAGGGTGCACTGGTATTATTTATTATTATTTATTGAATTTGTACCCTGCCTTTTTGCCTGAAGGCACTCAAGGCGGCATTACAACAATACAGTAGAATATAAAAACTTAACATAAAAACAATTTAAAAACAATATTAAAATAATACAATAAAATAAATTAAAACAAAACAACAAAATTTAAAAACAAGCCCTATGTATGGGAGAAGGCGGTCCTTTAGGTAGGCTAGGCCTAAGTCATGAAGGGCCTTAAAGGTCAGTACCATCATCTTAAGTTGAGGTCGGAAGTGAATGGGCAGCCACTGCAGCTGCTGAAGGAGTGGTCCTACTGAGTCAAACCGTCTAGCCTCTGTAACCACCCGGGCTGCTGTATTTTGTACTAATCGTAGCCTTCGAACATCCATTATCTTAAATATGGATGCTGGATGGTCAAATGACTCATAGTTGCATCAGTGTGGTGTCATCTGCTGTTGAATACTAACTGCAGGAGAAAGGACTGATGACACAGTGATGGTGTGGTTCTTTCTAGTGTGCGATGAACAAGGTAGCTGCTCTACCCTTGGTCAGCTCTGCCTGTGGAATGGTCTCAACTACGTATACTACTGCCAAGGAGTCCCATCCAACTATCCAAGCAGTCTGTGATATGGCAGAGATGGGGGTGAAGACAATTGTGACTTCTGCAGCCAGTACGGCACAGCCTCTTCTGAATAAACTGGAACCTCAGAGTAAGTGTTGGATGGTGGCACCGCTTCTGGGTATGTGGGTGGCGCTTTGCATCCCTGCTAGGGGGTTGGTACTGGCTCATGCCCAATGCTTCCCCTGGTAATGAGCCAGCAGCCTTGGCTTTTTGCATTCCTGCCCTCTGCTCTTCTCTCTTCCATACTTCTTCTCTGGCCCTTCTTCCAATCCAGGATATAGGAGGAGGCTCAATGGAGGTGGGTGTCCCACCAATCTGCTGCTTGAGGAGGCTGCTTGAGTTGGTCTCCTGGATAGGCTGGCCTTGCCATTAGAGCTGCAGCTTGGTCTGGATTTCAGGACTCATTATTGCTGACAGTGTACTTGAACTAATCCAGAGCTTTTAGAGCTGGGGTGAAGGATTCTAGAGGAAGGGTTGCTTGCAACACCTTTTGCTGCACTTGGTCCGGACCTGTGTCCACATCAAGGCTAAGCTTTGATGAAGGGCATTGTTTGACTTGTAGTAGAGGCCTTTGCTGTTATAGAGGTGCCAGAATGTGTATCAACATGAATCCAAGACCTTCCCTTGCCAGCTAAGTGATTGCCCTTGCTCGGCAATGAGGAGGGAGACTTGCTTATGTTCTCCTAAGTGCTCAGAAAAGCATTTTTATGCTGGCTAGGTCTGGGGCTTTGTGCCTCCAGCTCATAAGCTGCATTAGTTCTGGGAAATGGTAATTGAGCTGGTTCATGAACTCGTATACTGTAGCTCTCAGTGTGGGGGTAAAGAGATGGCTGCTATGTAACTTGGACTAAATGTGGTAGCCAGCAAGAAGCTAAAAGGGCTCCATTTTACAGTTGCCGCAGCAAACAACTATGCCTGCAAGGGTGTCGACAAGCTACAAGAGACTCTGCCTGACCTGCATCAGACTGTAGAAAAGGTAATGGCTCCACCTGGACTTCAAATACACTGCAGTGGCTCCCACTAATGGGGGCTAGACAGTAGAACTGAATGGGGTCTGTGGTCCCATGACCACTGCTGGGAAGGGTCACTTGGGCCTAGATGCTAAGTACCACTGTAACACACTGTATGCTAGAGCAGTGGTATTCAAACTTTTTAGACTGGGACCCACTTTTTAGAATGGCACTCATGTTGGGACCCACCGGAAGTGGAAATGATGTTGTGGCAGGAACTGGCATCATTGAATAACTCTGTGCTAGAGTCTAGAAAGGTAGAAATCAATGTTTCGGCACATGGAGGATTCAGTGACCTGAATAAATCAACTAAGGAGCACAGACGTTGCTCCGAAGAGCTGGATGGTCTAGGTCCTGCCTTCCTTGTGCTACCTACTTGGCACAGGTGGATGCCAAGCAGAACCCTCCTGGTATGTGCATGCCCGAACATTGGCTATCTAATGTATATCTATCATTGCATAACTAGTGCTATACAACTACCCTGTACAAGAGAACTATTGTAGCACCTGGTTGCAGCTTGTCTTTGTCCTGTAGCATTCAGTCCCTAGTATCCCATTCCCTTTGTCCCCTCCAAAAACACTGCTCTTCAGTTCTTGGTGGCAGTGAGACTGTCCGTCTCTGCCTAAAATGTGCTATGACACAGTGAGGAACTGCTCTTCCAGTTCCCAGAGATCAAGAACTGCCTCCCTCCCTGTCAGGCTTCTGGCAAGGGCTGAAGGTTTTCTTCTTAGCCTTCCTTTAATTGCCTTGGGGCTGTGGGGGTGTATTTTGTGTTAATGGTGTTGCTTCTCATATAATTCCTATTTTGGCACTCCATTTCCCTAGAGGGACGGGCAGGCTATAAATCACTCTAATAGTGCTATGGCAGGGTTAGTTCTGAAAGTATGTGGCAGGGGGCTGTATATGACTCTTGTGGGCAGGGCCAGCCTTAAGCCAATGTGACCAATGTCATCACATTGGGGCCCATGCTTCAGGGGGGCCTGCACTAGCAGGGTGAGCATATAACCTGCTACTGCAGCTGGGATTTCTATGGGCTGTAAGTCAGTGGGGTGAGCAGAGCAGCTTCACATTGGGCCCTCCCAACGGCCCTGCCTCTGAACAGCCCAAAATGGGCCACCTGGAAGCAGTTGGCGGTGATGTAATCATGTCACCACCAAGTATTTCCATGTGCCATGCTTTGCATGTGGCACCAACAGTGCTCTTCTTGGTGAGTGGGGGTGCAGGGAGAGTAGGAGGCCCCACACAAATGCCCCGCATTGGGCCCCACCATTGTAAAAACTGGCCCTGCTTGTGGGTATTTGTGATTCTTGCTGTCAGACATGTAAGAAGGGTGGAGCCTGAGGAGCACCTGCCCCAGGGTGCTACACCAAGAGGGGCACAATTTTCTTGCAGTCCGACTGTAAAGAAAAAAGCCCCAGATAGCTTCCCCTACTGTTGAGCAGCAAAACACTGAATGTAGTGTGCTCTCCAGGCAGTTTTCTGAGGTCCCTGCTGCCTCTTCCAGGGTGCATGGAAGTGCCTGTCGCCCAGGAGTGCCACAAATCCTTCCTTGGCCTAGGCACTTTTTGTCTAGTTGTGCTTCTGCTTGCTGTGATGACTTTTCTTCACACTTCCTGCAGGTGGTGTTGGATGCCAAAGACCTTGTGTCAAGTGTGAAGTACTCTCCTTGCACCAGAGCCAATGAGGCAAAGGAGGTTGTGTTGAGTGTGGTAGGTGGGGCCAAAGAAGCTGCCCAGGAAAGCATGGAGATGGCGAAGTCTGCAATGTTGAGCAGCTTGAACACCATGAAGACGACCACTGTAGGGCAAATGGCTGCTTGTAGTCTTGATAAAATGCTGGAAAAATCAGAGGAGTCGGTAGACCACTACCTCCCAATCACAGAGGAAGAGCTAGGTAAAGATGTTGTCGAATGGAGGATAAAATGGGGGTAATGTGTGCTTCCTCAAAGGGTGGGATATAAGTGAGTGAATAAGGATGCAAAACCCGCCTTGCTGTCAGCTTTATCCCTTTTAGTCCCTCTTCTGCTCAACTGGGAAAAAAGTGCTCTTAGGTTACAGGAAAGTTAGCTGTGGGAGGATGGTGGTTAAAACCTGAGCCTTTCTCCTGCTTTCTATAGGTCTAGGGCAGACCTGGGTTCAGACAAACCTGCTGCTCTTGTGTATAGCTCTGGGTGGGTGATTTGGGAATGGCCCAAATCTCCCCAGAAGTTGGGAACCACGTAAGTCCTTGAGGGGGAGCAATGTTAGGGAAGAGGGGCAGTGGCTTCTGATTGCAATGGTCACTTATTTCTGGGTTTGGGATACCCTGCGGAGGTATCTGCAGGGCTCCCCGCACCACCCGAGTCTGGTGCTGGCTTCAGATGAGTAAAGAAGTACCCCTCTTTCCCCATTGCCTTGCCCCTTAAGGGACTAGTCCAGAGTGGCTTCCCCGGCCGATGGGTCAGGACCCATCAGTTTGGGAACCACTGGCTTACAATGAATCAACCAGAGTCTTAAATTACCAGGCAATTGCTGCCTGATGGCCTCTTTTCGTCCGTAAGCTGCTTTTGTCTTACTTGACAATGACTACACTTTAGAGACTGGCCAATATTTACAGTGGTGTCAAGTCTCGAAGGACTCTATCTGGAAAGGCCCAACTGCATAGATGGGTCTTTAATGGGGTTGGCTGAATTGTTGCTGTGGCCTTGCTCCAACAAAATGTCCTGCTCCAAAGCGGTTAGACTAGCTTATTTTAAAGTTTTCTGGGAAATTTGGTCTTAACAATGACAGAGCAGCCTGTAGCCAAAACGTCTCATTTGCTGGATAACCTATCTGATAGTGGTGGCAGCTATAAAGGTCCACTTTCCAAACTAAAATAGAGGGAGGCTTCCTTGATGGTGTCCTCATCCTTTCTCTCTCTAGCCATCCTTGCTGCAGAGCTAGATGGCTCAGGAACAGGTTCCATTGAAAAGCAGCAGCAGCAGGGATATTACGTGCGCTTGGGTACCCTCTCAACCAAACTGCGGAACAGAGCCTATCGACACACCCTTGGAAAGCTGCAAAAATTAAAGCAAAGTGCCCAGGAGATGCTGACCCAGCTCCAACAAGCCACTGAGCTGGTAAGAACCAAGACTTCGTGTTCCAAGCTTTCTAAACCCATATAGAAGAGAGGTGGCACTGCTGATGACCTCTTGAAAGGGAATTGGCTTACTAGATAGTCCAAGTAGTACATCTCTCCTGCAGGTAAATGGTTCAAGATTACTTGCCTTCAGTTACCTCTTGAAAGCAGACCCACAGCAAGACAAATTGTGGGGCAGTGGCTTATGAGGACATGCACGTTGACTTGTAAAAGTGTCTGCCCTTTTTACAAGTTGTCTGTTACGGTGGCCTCAAACATTTTGCCTTGGGCTTAAGTCCTAGAATGTGTGTCCTAGAGTTAAGTGGTTCCTCTGCTCATTGGTCAAAACAGTGGAAGGATTTTTCCTGTTGAAAAACTAAAGTGCATGCAGACAGTATCTTAAAGAGCTAAAAATTAGAGAAAAATAAAGAGCCTGGAATACCTACATACCCCCCATTTAATGGCTTTGGCCTAAAGAGGGATAAATACCTGTTGGATAAAAGTGTCTAAATGACATGGAAGAACATGATCTTAAACTGGCAATCAGTTGAGATGTGCTTTTAGTCTTGGGTTTTACGCATTTTATATTTTCTCAAAAATGAGAAGTGCAGAAAGCAGTGTTGTGTGTTTTTTATTCCATTATCACAAAAAAAACCACCTCTAGCAATTGGCTATCCTGGAGAAAAGCCAAATCTAGCTACTGAGCAGTGGATGCCAGAATACAGAAATGGTGCATCTGATAAGACTACCTACTGCCCAAGGAGGAGAGCAAGGATGCTTGGCATAGCTGAACAGCAGCAGGTTGTGGGTGCAAGTGAGCATCCGTATCTTTCTCTGGCAGGGAAAATGACACAGAAGGGAGAGAAGCTGCCTTCATCGCATTTGATCCCAATTCATGTGCTTAAATTGTGAGATAGGAATTGGTTACTACAATCTTGCCCTCTAGTGGTAGTAAAGAGGGTACCACTACAATCCACTGCACCCTGAAGTTTGGATGGTTAATACTATAAAGCAGTGGTTAGTTCCCAAACTCTTAGCACTGGGACCCACTCTTTAAAATGACACTATTGGAATCCACATAGTTTTGAAAAAGGTGACCTAGAAAGAAATACAGTATATTTATTTACAAGTAATACGGCTCGGGTATTGGACTATCGTCCTGCTCTGAATGGGGTCGCACTTCCTCTGAAGGAGCAGGTTCGCAGCTTGGGGGTTCTCCTGGATTCACAGCTACACCTGGAGTCCCAGGTGGCGGCGGTGGCCAGGGGAGCCTTTGCTCAGCTTCGGCTGATCCGCCAGCTGCGGCCATACCTGAGCTGTGCGGACCTGGCCACTGTGACCCATGCCCTAGTGACATCTAGATTAGATTATTGCAATGCGCTCTACGTGGGGCTGCCTTTGAAGATGGTCCGGAAATTACAACTAGTACAGAACGCGGCGGCTCGGGTGGTTGCTGGGGCACGTCGGTTTGACTCTGTCGAGCCGCTGCTTCGGCGACTACACTGGCTGCCGGTTCTGTTCCGGGCCCAATTCAAAGTGCTAGTTTTGACTTTTAAAGCCCTTTACGGCTTGGGTCCAGGGTATTTGAGGGACCGCCTTCTTCCATATAATCCAACCCGTACTCTTAGATCATCTGGGGGGGCCCTTCTGACTGTGCCGCCACCAGGAGAAGTGAGAGGGGCGGCGGCCAGGAAGAGGGCCTTTTCGGTGGTGGCCCCCCAACTCTGGAACACCCTCCCCTTAGAATTGAGAACTGCTCCCTCTTTGTTTATATTTAGGCGGGGGCTGAAGACCTTTTTATTCCAAAAAGCTTTTAACTGTTGACAGGCTGGCTGGTTATTATAATCCACGGTGCTTGTTGTTTTTATATTGTTTTTAAATTTGTTTTTAATTGTGTTCTTAATTTTTGATTGTATTGCTTAATTCTGTTTTAATTGTTTTTAATTGTGAATTGTTATATTGTTTTTATATATATATTGTAATGCCGCCTTGGGTGCCTTCGGGCACAATAAGGCGGGGTAAAAATCTAATAATAAAATAAATAAATAAATAAATATACTTTATTTGCCAAAAAAAAAATCATCAATCCATTTCTCATAAGGCAGCCCTAATGAATAGGCTTGAGGGGCTTAGTTATGTGACCAGCCTTCACTTGCCCCCACTACCCATCATTGACAGACTGGGGGGAGACGAGGAAAACAGAAAGATGCTCAAACATTCATGTCTCTATTTACACTAGTTGGCAAACTGCAGCAGTTCAGCTCTTTGCGGGGCAGTTAGCAGCTATCTGACTTTTGAATAGCCTTGGGGCTTGAGGCAATCAGCTGATCTTTCCATCAGCTGTGTGTTCAATAGGGCTCTGTGGGACCCACCAGAAACTGAGCCCTGACCCATAGTTTGAGAAATGCTGCTTTAAAAAAAATAGTGTTTAGGTGCTGGGATTAAGCCTGTATAGGTGTCCCAGCATCTGAGAGGTTAGCTTGCCATTAAATTGCAGACACTTTCTCTAAGTTTCTCAGAGGGACGGTCAATCCTGGCTAGCCTCATGCTTGTCATTTGATGTCAGTGATAAGTGTGGAGAACCTTATTGGGTTCAAGTGTTGAACTAAAAACAGGGAGACCAGGTTCAAATCCTCACTGGGTTGATCTGGAGGGCCAATTCTTTTTCATCCTAAACAACTCTATAGGATAGTTGTGAAGAAGAGAACAATATATGCTATCCTAAGTTTTTAGGAGGGAGGACAGGCTAGAAATAGGCTTGTTCCTGGAACTCAATAGAAGCTGTTAAAATGATCCACACAACATAGCTCTGCCTTGGATAATTTGTGCACACTAAAGTATGTTGAACTGATTTAACCACAAGTCCATTTTTTTTAAACTGTACCCAGAAATAGAATGCATTGTAGTTATTGAAATGGCAGTGTAGAGCAACAGTACTTAAATTTTTTCCTACCATTTGCTGCTTTAAATGGGCTTCCAGATGGAGTATACAAAGAAGGCTGTGGATCAAAAAGTTGAAGGTAGTGAAGAGAAGCTGCAGCAGCTGTGGCTGGAATGGAACAAGAGTCTACCAGGGCTGAGCCAGACCTTGGAAGAGAACCCAATTGAGGTATGTTGTAGTTGTACAAGACACAATACGGCCTTGATCAGCTCTAAAAATAATGATGCATTGCTGAAGTTAAGCAGCCCATATAAGGTTCCTGAAGACTGAAAACGTTGAGCATTCCAATGAATGGCAAATCCCAGCATGGGCTGGATCTAGGCACAAACAAAAGTGCACTGGCTTGAATGGGTGTAATGTGACTCTCCACCAGGCTACAGCCCTAGGGTGGTGAAGTAATATGCCAAGCAGCACTGAAGGATGTGGTATAGATAACCAGCAATGCTGTGTCTCCTCTTTGCACACAGTGGTTATGCATGTATAATTCTAATGAGAGTCTCTCTCTCTCTCTCTCTCTCTCTCTCTCTCTCTCTATCTATCTATCTCTCCCCCCCCCCAGATGGAATCTCAGACTCTGAGCGTGTTCTACAACATTGCCCAGCAGATGCAGGCCGTCTGCCAAAACCTCCTGGCCAATATGCAGGGGCTCCCTGCAGCTCTTCAAGAAAAAGTGCAGCAAGCTTATGGCAGTATGGAGAAGCTGCAGGCTGCCTTCTCCTGTGCCAAATCCTTCCAGGACATCTCGACTGCTCTTGTGAACCAGAGTCAGGAGAAGATCAGCAAAGCCCGAGAAGTTGTAGATGAGGTTATGGAGTATGTGATGCAGGATGTTCCCCTCACATGGGTTGTAGGGCCCTTTTCTCCTGCTATAACTGCTGTAGCAGAGCCTCCAGAAGTGCAGGCAAAGGTGGATGATGCCTAAAGGAATACTGTATTGGCTCCAATCAAGAGGGTTCCTTTAGGGTTCCAAGTAACTTGTCTCCTTCCCATGTCATTGTGTATCTAACCTGGGAGAGAAGATTTGACTAGTTAAGGAAGTCTAGACGTGTGTGTTGCTCAGAGGCCCAGTTCTTTACACCAACACCTCCTAGAGTTGTGTGTGCCAGCCCTTGCAGTAATGTTTGAAGAATAGAACTAATGAAATGTCAAGTCGTAGCCTGTGGATGGATTCTGGAGCCTCCCTAATGGAATGGTCAGGGAATAAACCCATCAGGTAGAACCATGTATCGGCTCCTAATCCAAGGTACTACTGACATTTCTGACATGTAGGCTTATTGAGTGCTCTGAGAATTATGTAAATAAAACTGCAGTGAAAATCTGATTCATAGTTGTGTCACTTTCTGTACAAGTGGTCTCTGAGGCTTGAGCTATTCTGTTGGGGGGGGAGAGGCTGACCAAGGGGAATAGCATTATGTGGTGCTCTTCCTCCGGTTCTTCATCTAGTACAGTAGACTCTGTCACTATCCCAGGCTAGGTAAATCAAGTAGGCAGGCATCTGAACATAAACCTTCCCCTCCCAAGAGTACAGAACTTGGGAGATTTTATTAACCAAATCACAATAGCTCCAATGAGCAATTGGAAGCTAACTCGCTGGATTGCCAGTGAACATGGACTAGAACAGTGATGGTGAACCTATGACACATGTGTCACAGCTGACACACAAAGGCATTTTCAGTAACGGCAGAGAAGGGTCAGGTGCGAGCAGGCTAGCAACTAGCCATGCCTGCCGGCACTTAAGACACTCTGGAAGCAATTACCAGGGTGCTGTGTGTGAGAGAGAGAGTCTGGAGGCACTTACAAGATGCTCAGAAGCAACCCTGCCCCCAACCAGCTGTTATGGGTGTGCGAGAGAGAGTCTAAAGCCACTTACAAGCTGCTTCCTCAGTCAGCTATTATGGGTGCTGTGTGTGAGAGAGAGTCAGGAAGCACTTAAAAGACGCACATGTTAGAAGCAACCCCACCCCCAAGCCCTTCCATGTCAGCATGAGGTTGGCGAAGCAAAGCTGGGTAAGAGGTGCAAGGCACTCGGAAGGCAAGTGCTTAAAGCAACCTCCTGAGCCTGCTCATGCTAGAAGCAATTCCCAAGCTTGCTCACACCTGCTCACACCAGCACCAGCGGGGCTTTTTCTGCCCCAGAGCTGGGCTCGAGGCATGCAGTTACTCAAAGGGTATGCCAGAAATAATAGTAGTATTAGTATTAATAGTATTTGTATTTATATACCGCCTTTCTTAGGTCATTAGATTACTCTAATGACTGTAACTCAAGGCGGTTTACATGGGCAGACTTTATTCATAAACCCGAAGGTTTTTACAATTTTACAGAAACATTCTATCTTACAAGAACACCACCACAAACAGATGGATCTTTCTGGATTTAGTCTTCTTTCTAGCCACCGTTTGTCTTTTGCTGGCTGATAAGCTGCTTCTCTACTCCCACCAGAGAAGCAGCTGACCCAGCACACTACCCCTCTCACAAGGCAGCCGCAGTTTTTTTTCCTCTGCCACTCACAGAGACTTCCGGTAGTCCTGAACTGGCCACCTTTAGATCTTCAGCTCTTTATCTTCAGGCAAACGGAGGCATTAACCCTCTGAACTAAATCTTCTAATCCGAGAGTTTATTGCACCAGCCCAAGCTGAAGGAGGGAGGAACTGGGCCAGTGGTGCTCTTTCTGCCAAGCAGGGCAAGTGGCCTGAGAAGTTGGGGAGCAGCACCCTTTCTGTGCACATGGAGCTGGACAAGTGGCCTGAGGAACTAGGTAAGTTAAAGAAGGGGCAGTTGACAAAATTCACCTATACTTCCTTCTCTTTATTAGCATTGCCCAGCTGGAACTGCTGCAGTAAAGTTCCTTTGGAAGCCTGGCCAGTTTTCTCCCCCTTTCACCAGAAAGTTCCTTGAATGGCTTTACATTGCTTTGTCTGATCTATGTCCACCTTCTTGATGTAGTTCATGCAAGTATATATAGGAATAGAAAATGTACCATGGTTTGCTGTATCTGGGTTTTGTTCTTCTGCAGAGTTTGAAAGTCAAACCTTACATGGCATTTTGTACCTGGCTATACAAATTTAGAAAAAAAAGTTTTTACACCTTTGGCATGTATAAATGTCACAAACAAGTGCTTTGCTATTCTTCTTTAAAAACAAAAAACGAATAAAGTAAAGGATCAATCCTCCCTAACTACCCCCCCACACACACACACACACAAACCTTCCTGAGATTTTACACTGTGCAGGTGGAAAGTTGTTCAGGATTGCACCCCTAATCTGCCCTGTTCATCCATTTTAGAAAAAACCTTCAACAGCTGAAAAAAGTGGTTCAATCAACCCCATGTGGGTTCGGTGGACCTTTAGTACAGCTAATCTGGATATCCCATTTCTAATATATATATGCGCCATGAAAGCAGCTCATTAATCAAATAAAAAGCAATGTGTTCCAATATGTAAAGAATTTGTTGTCTTTTGTTCTGGGTGGGGGAGGTGACACACCAGCAGAGTTGAGTTACAAATTTCTGAATTTCTGGCACACCAAGCCCAAAAGGTTCGCCATCACTGGACTAGACAGTTAAGGAGTCAAATATAACCTTCTCCTTAAAAGCCAGAAGAAATAAAATGGGGAAGAAGTGAAGAGCAATAGAGCAAGCAGGCTGCTGGAAAATGTCTGGCCATCCAACCAGTTCCAGAATTTGACAAAACTGGGTGCAATAACTACTGCCCAGCAGGGGAAACCAGGTAGCTATTCAAGAGAAAACATGGCTCTGATGCATCAGTATGCCAGTAATTGCATACTACTTTGGAGAATAAGAAAAATTTCCTAAATAGTCTCTACTAGCTATGTACTTGCATTGTCTGAGAAATTCCAGCTTTCTACACTTATGGAGTAAATAGGTGTGTCTAAGCATACAGCAGCTGGTTCCAATAGCAAATCTGGAAAGCATCCTTGTTGGCTCTAGTTACAAGGTCATCAATGGTCTGTCCAATTTCTCTCCCCTCCCAACTGTGCAGACCAGTTAACAACCTGACCAGTTTATAACTGAAATATTAAAATGGGCAGTGGCCAGTTTAACCATTAGGCAGTGAGTTACTGCTAAAAACTCACAGCAAACATGTCACCAGCTTGTCTTAATCAGGCATAATAAAGAGCTATGTGATTGAAATGTAGTTAGGGAATGCTGGTTCTGGGGTATATGAGTGAGTTGAAATGTGCAAGTAAGTTATTTCCTGTAATATCTAGTTGAAATAAGTTCACACTTTCTTTGAAGTTAGTTGGAGAAGGCCAAGGGTCTGGCTGGAGAGAAGACTAAAACTGTCAAATTGGGTGTCTGAGGAGAGTTACAGCTGGGTACTGGAAGGGAGTGAATTTGCAGGTGGTTGCTATCTAGGGTTATCTGATGAGCCTGCAACTTTCAAGGACAGTCCCAGGTGGTGTTTGGGATCATTCCAACTACCTGAGCGTCCAGTCCTGACTCGGCAGATTTTGAGACTGCTTGATTGAGTTGGTCCCGCAAGACTCCACAAGCAGAGCAGTGATTCTATCTGGTGTACTTGTTGATGCTGCAGGACATGCTGTCAGTCTGAATGCTGACCCTGCACTACAGACTTGGAATACTGTATTTCCAACATACAGCAAGTAGAGATAGGTTGCTTTCTGCTGCCTTTGAACTATGTATGCTATGTATGAACTGTAACTGCTATGAGGATCTTCCTGTGATAGCCCCATCATGGGGTGGAGTACTCATATACATGTTTAAGCTGTAACAAATCCTTTATGTGCACTACTGCCGTGTACTTCTGTATTGGGAAGTGGGCTACCTCAAAGGAACCTTGAAACTTCAGAGTGCGTATTCCAAGATCCAGGGATCTTCTCCACCCCAGCATTCAGCTGAGCTTTGGCAGTGGAGAGGCACAGAAGGAAAGCACTTAGTCTTGTGAGCAGCACTGCTGCAGGGCCAGGGGGGCAGGCTGTTCAAGCTTGGGGTTGCACAGCTTATGCTCCCCATGGCTTGGGGCACCCTGGGAGCTTTGGCCCTGATGGCAACCAGCATTGCACACAGTATTAAATTTGTCTCTATGGGCCAATCTTGCAGCAGTGAATCTTTGCTATCAGTATCTTCAGGGGTGGCCCAATCATGAAACCCTTGCAGCATATTGTGGGGAGGCAGCCCCTACCCACCGTATCCTCCAACCTCTCATGTGCACAAGATGGGGGAAGGCTTGGCACAGAAGAGCTGTTTCTTGGAACACAGCTGGTGGAGAGGTTCCATTTCTTTCCACCAGCTGATTTATAAAAAGCAGCAGTGGAGCTGGCGGAAGAAGACTAACGCGGTGGAATTTGGACATGGGTTTGAATACCAGATTTGATTAAGCTGCTACAGCATCAGTATGATAGTTGTCTTAAGATCACCAGTTTGCCCTCCCTCACGTAACTGTCTAGTTCAAGGGCATGCCTTGCCTGCAGCATGCCATGTGCCACTTCTTATATACAGAATCTTGAATGTGCCACTCCAACATATCTCAGTTCTGTCTGGACCTGCTTAGGTTGTTTTACCAGCCCATATGATCTGCTGAGCCTCTATTTTCACCCCACCCCAGACTTTGGGTGCAATCCTAACCTAGAATTAGGCCAGCACCCTTTCTGGCCTTCATGTCAGGAGAAGCACCGTGCACTTCTGGCCGTGGGGCCCTGCCTTGGCTAGCATGGCTGTGAAAGGCAATTTTGCATGTGCCACAAGAAGTGTCTGCATGCCAGTCAGGCATGCCACAGATCGGCAACCCCTGGTCCATCTTAAGATTCTTATGGGATCTCTTAAGTGCCACCTCCTGCCATAGTACTCTGGTAGAAGTGTAAGGACAGACACACAGGCAGTACTGACTTGTTTAACTTCACTTGGTATAACTCTGGCTAGCAATATGGGGAAATTACAGAGAATGTGGTTCCTCGATGAACTAGATGGGCTGGCTGCTGGGGAGAGCAAAATTAGGTTGACGTACAAGGGACAAAGAAGAGGAGGGCCATCAATGCAAGCCTGGGCAGCACACTAACACAACTGGATTAGAGAGGAAGAATGATTCTGATGGTGGTATGAGGAACTAATTAAACATGTAATTCTGTGTTCTGGTGAATTGGTGCTGTCCATTTCGTCATTAAAGAACCCATGCCCAGTTTCCCAAGAACAAAAGCATTAGGAACAGTTGGCATCCCCAATTTTGCATTCATCTCTGGCTCTTTGCTTGCATCTTTCCTGGGTATGGGTTGTGCTTCTACTCCCACTGGAGGCATGAGTGTGTGTGTGTGTGTGTGTGTGTGTGTGTGCAGGAAGATGATGTACTACTTACTACGGAAGAGTAGAAGAATCATAATTGGAAACCAGTAAGGGAGCACTGAAAGCCCCCATTTCATCACAGAGGGAGACTCCGGTGAGAAACTACTGAACTAGAATTGCACAGAACTTGGGCCTGTGCTTAACAAAGCTGGCAACTTCTTCTCATTACACTGTTAAAATATTCTTTATCACTGCTGATGGTAAATTACTATTGTACTTAACCAATGCATTTAACAGGACTGTGATGACTACTGTATCCTCCCATTCCATGGCTATGTCCCAAGTCTGAACTCATCCATGTAGGCGCCAATAGAGAACCATTGTTCCGCCTTACTAACTCTGCATAGCCAGGGACTTGCAACAAATAAAGCATTGTGAACTGGCCCTGAAACTTACAGAAAGGAGACAGTCCATCCATGAAACTGACTAGGATAGTAGATCAGCAGGGGCACCCATTCCCTGCATTGGAGAAGGGAGCGGGGGCTGGAAAGGAAGAGGATGTAGGGAAGAGTGGTGGGATGCCCACCAGCAATCTGCTTCTCCTCTTCCCCACCCCACCTTTTCCAATGCAGGAGAAGCAGAGGCTGGTGCATCACCAGCTAAAAAGGAGAATATTTAACTCACTGCTTTGGGTATTAGGTGGTCTTAGGCTGACCCTGTCTTCTGACTTATCTCTTCCACTTCACAATCTTGGGCCCCCCTTCTCTTTGTCAAGCCCCTTGTGTACTTGCCAATAGAGGCTAATGCCTCATGCATCTTAAGTGGACTTTAGTCACAGAAAGCTTATGTGGCAACTGCATAGCCTTAAGGTGTTACAAAATTGTTCATACAACTTAACTACATCACGTATCTAGCTGCACTGATGCAAAATGCCATTGCCTCCCTTTAAAGACAGTGAGGACAAATGACTGGGAAGTTAGTCTGCTCAAGCCTCCTTGCAAAGGATGGGAGCTGTGCAAGGCTGTAATTGACAATATTGGTTCTTATGCAGTCATGATTCTGAGATTGGATCTTGCATCACCATTAAAAGAGCCGTGCTAGATCAGATCGAGGACTTCTTGTCCAGCATTCCGCTTCAGCAGCATCTACCCAAATTCTTCTGAGAAGCCTGCAAGATCTATTCCGTTATGACTAACAAACCCATTTATATAATAGGCAGTGTTTTTCAAACTGTGGGTTGAGACCTGACGTCAAGTGGGTCACGGAAGATGTGAGCCGCCATCTTGGAAGCTATAGACCTTACTCTTGCTATATTCCTTTTGTGAGTGTTAACAGGTTGAGTTTTCAAGTGAGGGTTTTAAAATTTTGTTCAGTATTTTTACATAATATTTTGTCCCGATCTTGCTTTCTGTCCAGGACGTTTCACAGTTGTGCAACTATTGCAGTCCAAGAATGCCAGTTTGCATTCCAGGAGAGCCATTTGATTATGTCACAATGAGGGCACTTTCTGCTTGATGATGTCACTTCTGCCCATGACATCACTTCCAGTGGGTCCAGCTATGAATGCTGTTCTAAAAAGTGGGTCCCGGTGCTACAACGTTTGAGAAACACTGTAATAAGGCTTTTACAGCCAGCAGTATTACTGTTGTAGTAAGACTATGATCATCAAGCCCAAACAGTTCTTACTGCAACACTAATTACATTCACATAGGTTGAATTGTGAATTCCATAAGTAATGCATTCTGGTGTGAAGTATTGTGTGCCCCATGCTGCCTGAATCCCACTCTGAGGATGTGCATATACCCTCAATGTAATTGGGGGGGGGATTGGGTAAGCAAGCAGGTGCACTCCGGTTCCCCCTTCCCTTTATGATAAGTGATGAGAAGCCTCTTGCTCTATCCCCTTCTCTCTGAAATGAGAGATGGGTAGTGGGTCCCTTTTTTACTCCTGAAAGAAGGAACCCAGTACCCCTTCATTGCAAACAGAGCACAGAGGCTTCCTATCCTCCTCCTCCTCCTCCTCCTAAGTAAAGGGCGGGGTGGGCTCCAAATTCTCTTTCCCTGCCTATTTGGTTCTTTGTAAATAGGCAGGGAGAAATGATGTGGAGCCGTGGCAGCTTTCTCTTTTCTAGGTGTGTGTTCAAGATCCATCTCTTTTATAAGATGTGATGGTGGCCAATAGCGTTTTTTCCCCTACTTCTTCCTCCATCAGTGCTGGAGGGAGAAGGAGGATGCCAGCACTGCAATCCCCTTCCAACTTACTCTCAGCAAGTCAGGATTGGAGCCTCCACTGCAAATGCAGCAACAGGCTGGAGAGAACAGCCGACAAATGGATTCACTGCCTTTCCAAGGGTGCTGCTCCATGTGGCCATTTCATGTCACTGCAGAGCAAGGCATGTATTGTCTGTCTTGAATCTAATGCCAATCAACCATATTGGGTAACTCAGAGTTCTGTCATGCTTTCTATAAATCATGTACATCATGTAAACGTCTCAGATTGACCCTTTGTTTCTAGAAAAGAAACAACTAGAAGCAGTTCTAATGGTGTTACCTTGTTCTCAGAAAGGATCATGGTTTTAAGTTGAACCTGGATTCTGAACTGGAAACTTGTATTCTCTTTTGGGGTGGATGAAAGAAACTCATACAGAACTGACGACTGTGAAGGTGCAAATTCTGTCCTGGCACTAATAAAGGCTGAGTTCCCTTCTTTTGTTGCTGGTTTACACTTGCAAATCAAGCATTAACAAGCATGTGCACAAGCTTGCCTGAATTCCACACAAATCCCTCTTGTTTTAGAATTGCATTTGTTTTTCACATGCATAGGCATAGCTGTTTCAGGGTTTGAGTTAAGTGTTCCGCCGCCAAAATCCAGGCCTGTGGGGCATTGTAGCAGTTTCCACAGTAGTTGCCATATCCTTGCAAAGCATGTGATTTATCATGGAGCTATCTTCATATAGGCTTCTATTGTGCCTATATGCTCAGATGTTTTACTGAGGGAGCAATCCTAACTTGGAGTAAGGCCGGCACAAGTCACTTATGCCGGCCCAGAAGTGTGGCAAGCACACTGTAAAGTGTGTTTGGACTACTCTAGAAACCAGGGAGGCTGGCTCAGATGTGCTCTGGCCTCTCTTGCTCCAGGAGTGGTGCAAATGCACTTTAGGTGCGTTTGCCACACTCCTGGGCTGGCACAAGTGACTGGTGCCGGCCTAACTACAGGTTAGGATTGCACCCTGAATCAGTTTTTTAATGTTTTTTTGCCTGGATTATTTAGTACACCCCATATTGCCAAAGCTAAATATGGCTACTCTTCCAGGAGTTTCCAGCATTACATTGTAGGGGTGAAAAGCGTATCCATGAATAGCTTCAATTTGGGAACCAATGCTCTAGAATTTTTAAGAGAAAGCAGTCTGAGGAAGAGTGTGATCTGGAAACTCAGAATGCTGACTTTGATTTTGGTGTGGTTGGCTGGGCTACCTTCTTGTTTTAATAGGATACTGGTAGCAATTTTACCAAAGGGGTTTCAATAACCTCACTTTACTGTGATTGTGACAAACAGGATAAGATCACGGATTCAGGTCTGACTCTATTTTATAGGCCTGCAGCTATTTAATTTTACAACAGCTGTGAAAATGCAGCAAATTGGGAAAGAAGCACCTTATCACCAGTTGGGTGAAAAACAAGATAGCCGAGCATGGTCTTCAAAGAGTTGCTAATTGGAACTTGGATGCAGCTGTGATTCTCCAGTTAGGTGGGGTCAGAGTGAGGAATAGTAGCTTCAGGTAATTGCATCATTCTCCAGAAGTTTCAGCTAGTCCAGGCGTCTGATTGGCTAAGAGCTAAGTTTAAGGTATAAAAAAAACCCTGAAGTTTGGGAGGGGTGTGGATGCTCTGTGTCATTCTATTGTGAACTGCTGGCTGTATCACTCATGGGATGACAGGTAGATGAGTGCCCCTTTGCTTGGAAGTTGAAAAGATCCAGGTGAGCATTAGGCTCAAGTAAGCTTAGCTTTATTGTATTAGCTTTGTATGTATGTTGTATTTATTCTCTGACATACCCAATGCCTTCCATTGTAATAGCAACCTTAATTTTATTCTTTAAATAAACCATCTTATTGAAGGCTTGTGTCTGTGAGAGTACAAAGGAACTAGGATTCCTCTAAGTCTGGAATAGGCCACTCAGCTTACTACTGTGCAATTAACAAGAGTCTTGAAACTTGAGCCTGTAGGACTTCAGCAACCCATTGGCCAAAGAAGGACTGTGATTCTCAAACTTCTTAGCACCGGGACCCATTTTTTAGAATGACAATCCATCTGGGACCCACTGGAAGTGATGTAATGGCTGAAAGTGCTGTCATTGTGACACCAGAGCCTGCTGCTTTCTTGAGAATTTGGCAATAAGTTGGGTTATTTCTTAGCCATTTTTCAATAGCAAAGTGAATCAGAAAGGGGGGAAAGCCTATTTAAACCCTTGAAACAAGCAAAACCACGCAGGCCTCCCTCTTTCCAGCAGCCCATCTTTCTATATTTTCAATATGGCTACTCTGGGTGCTTTGCAACCCACCTGAAATGGGCTCATGACCCACTAGTGGGTCCTGGCCCACAGTTTGGGAACCACTGGGATAGAGCATATGTACTGCTGATTCACTGGAAGTGTTGAGTCCGTGGGCCATGAGTATGTAAGAACGGTCCATGGGTGTTGGATTCCTTACTTCAGAGTTCTCCATGCTTTGACCGTCCTTCCCCCTTATCTGTTTACTGTCAACCGCCCTGACCTTTGTTCTTCCAGCTTCACCACCCACAGACTTCCAAAGATCGTCTGTTCTCTTTTTCCTTTGCTGCATATTGTTTTGGGAGGGAATTTGAGATACATCTATATACTGTAGCACTATCTTTTCTTTCAACAACTACCTCTTTCATGAAGCCTTTGACACTGTAGGAGAGAAGTACTGTACTTCTAAATGAATGGAACCAAGCAGGGCATCTACTCTTCCCTTGTTTTACCCATGTCCTCATCATCCTCGTTTCTCTAT
This sequence comes from Lerista edwardsae, assembly GCA_029204185.1. Taxonomy (NCBI): domain Eukaryota; kingdom Metazoa; phylum Chordata; class Lepidosauria; order Squamata; family Scincidae; genus Lerista; species Lerista edwardsae. The sequence goes on along the minus strand of JAJKFI010000155.1, from coordinate 1,466,496 downwards.
TGTGCCTCCTGTTTACATGTCTAAACCAACAGTTTTCAAACTTTAGCACTGGGACCCACTTTTAGAATGACAAATCTGTCGGGACCCACAGAAAGTGACATCATTAATCTGGAAGTGACGTCATGGCTGAAAGTATCATCATCAAGCAGGAAAATTTTTTAACACCCTATATGACAAAATCAAATCAAGTAACTTAAAACATTAAATAAGTATGTTAAAGAATTATTTAAAGAACCCCCCCCTTTCCCAAGCACTTGCTGATCTGTTTTCAAAAAAACTCTCCAAATACCCAAAGGCTGCAATCCTATCCACATTTACAGGCATGACTGTCAGGGGCATTCGGAGGGGCTTTCTTGTGCCTCTCCAGAGGAGGGAAATGACAGGTGCTGGATCCAAGCCAGAGTCTGGAGCATCTTGCTCTAAACTTAAAACTCAGTGCATACAAACTTAAATTGGTTTAAAAGGGGAAAAAAACCAATAACAGATGAGACTGTTTCTAACTCCTGTTCCAGTTGAGCTTATGAACCCTTCAGGCCCCTGAAGAGAGCATAAAAGGCCTGTCTACATACTGGCATCTGCTTCAAAACTGAAAATCTTTTTCTTGCTATCACATGCCATTTGTATCCTGCTGAAAACCTGTTTTTAGGTGTCACATGCCATTTGCATCCCCCTGTGATTGGGGCTTGTATCTAAAAGGCACCAGCTCTGTTGTGTACACAGTAAGGTCTCTTATTATTACTCTTTGAAGAGCCATGCCCATTAATAGTGATTGCCCATTAATGTGATTACATAAAGGTATCTAATCTGTTGGAAGATGCAACCAAAAGTGTAGGAAAATGCTTTTTGGCTATGCCTTTAATTTTTTCTAATCTTCTTGTACATTAGAAAAATTCTATAATATTCATGCTTGCATACCAGAAATATTAAAAACAAATAAACCATGCTGTTTCATAGCCATGTGGCAAACAAGTGTTAGCATCTTCAATCAATTTATTTCTGGATTACCTTTTCAACCTGGGATGAGTAGTGACTGGGAGTGGCTAATTGCCTACAGAAAGTATTTGACCTATGTTAACTGCACTACAGAACCCGGTTTTTACTGCCTTTATTTCTGTCTGTCAAAAGAGTTAAGGTCAATAAACAAACCTGGTAATCCTGTGTGTAATCAATCAAGATTACATCTTCTCCTACATCTTATGTTTGTCCCTGAGATATATTTTTCCCCCAAACAGTCCGCATTAGATACAAGCCAATTTTCTGTGACTTCACCATTTTGTACAAGGTAAGTGAATAAAGGAAATAACAGGTTGATCTTGAAATAACAGATAATATATATAGGCATGGCCCAATATTTGTGGGGGTAGATTCCTGTCTGTCCCCCCCCCCATGAATCCCTGATACCGTGGATAAGAGGGAACCTATGAACGTTTGGATAATGGAAACTGCCGATACAGAGTCCGTGGATACGGGGGACCACCTGTATTTCATTAGACAAGAGTGTATTTGTAATAGGATTATTTGTGTTAATATAATTGTATAAGGGACTATATTATATGCCATGGGACAGAAGTTAACTTGGCGAAGAGTGAGTTAACAAATGTAATTAGCACTGGGCCCAGCAGTCTGTGATTCTATGTGATTCTCATCTACATAGTAAATGAGTTTTGAATTCAGCATTGCAGGCATTAAATAGAAGCTGCAGTGCTGCACCAACATTGCCTTGCTATCCTGAGTAGTGGCAGGGCTACGTACTTTCTATTTGTCACCACATGCCAAAGAACAGAAGGTAAATTTCCCCTCCTGTAGAAATTAAAGGAAGTTTTTATTTGCTTAATTCAGACTTCCTGCATTATTAACAGCAATTCCCTGTTGAAAACTGTGTGAAATTCATCTGTGATGTATGAACATGTGTAAGCGCTGTCCTGTCCCCCCACAAAATGAGTTTTATATAAGTGATTTCTTTATTCTTTATTCTAAAGGAACATACTGCCTGTGAACAAATACAGTAAGTCCTTTAATTGGCTTATGTTTTCAAAAATGAACCTGTGGAAACTGTGATCACATTTCCCTTGGGAAGGAAGCAGGCTTTCGTTTTGTTGAATCCATCCAAAGAATTGTCTCAAGCCGCTTTATCTATAAAAGGGAAACAGGGAAAACAATCTATATTCATGTCAATATTCAGAAAAGTTCTACCTTCTTTTCCTCTTTAGAGTTGCAGTGAAGGGAATATCCTGTGCAGAGCAATTTCTCCAACCACAGAGGGGCAGTCAGAGAATGACACTGTGTGCACAAAGCCGTACTAACAGCAACTACCTACACATAGGTTTGCATTGTGCTCTTCTGGTAACTGGTCAGTTAAAACAGAATTTTGGCCAGACCAACCCAACACCTTTGATATGGCTATGCCGGCCTAACCACATATTGATAACTTTGCGCATGCTGATTTAAATTACCATGTAGTAATTCAGCAAAGTATTAATGTACAGTTGCTGCCGCTAGAGGTCTCACTTTAGCTTTCTAAAGAGCTCTGTGCTGTACAGTACAGTACTCTATTTTTCCCCTTTCACTTTCCATTCTTTTTCTTAGTTCATACTTCCTATTCCCAGAGCGGTTTTCTGTTCTGTGCCATTGTATTCACTAAATAAGAAACACACTGCAGTATGCGAATGCAGGAAGAAGAAAAGTACTTCCCAAGGTAAGTGTCAGACAGTTTGGATGTTCACTTTCTCCTGGAGCAAAGTAAGCCTTTCGAATGTTTGGAAAACGTTAGAAAAGAGCTGGTTCCAGGGTTGCCAAACCAAAGCTTTATGAACAAGGAGGAATGCTTTGGCACTACAATGTCTGAAATTATGGGAAGCAACCATAGCCTATAGTACACTACTGTGATGTCTACATGATATGGTAAAAAAAAGAGCTATCCTATCAGTGAATGGGTGTCCAATAACTCTAGGCAATAACTACCATATTTTGAACGTGGCAAAGGCTGAAGTCTAGTGGCTTTCTCTACCCATTTCTACATGTTTTGTAAGCATAAGAAAATGCTGGTTGATCTCCTCTTTATCTGTTCTCACTTAAAGGAGTGTATGTAAATGTAATGGGTCCTGCACCTGTGCAAGGGGTGAGATTAGTTTTTACCTCCTGCTTGTTCACACTATGATGAAGCCAAAATCTCTTAGGCAGCCAGTTGCCTATCTGTGAAAAGCAGGAATCATTATATGTGCAATAATTCTGAGTAGTATCAACCCGAGCTCTGTTCACGTGCTCATTTATTCAGGGTTAGCCCCACATAGTATACTTCAGCTTCTGATTTGTTTACAACAGGTCTAGGGGCTGATTCATACATTCAGAGGCTTTGTGACCCTCACCTCTTTCACCCTGAGACAAAACAGAACTCTGTGCAATTGCAGGGTTATCATTTCTTAACACTGGCATGCAGAAAGAGATTGAAAATGTGTCTTCATCAGATTTACTCAAGATAATAAACAAGGCTTAGGAGTGCTACTTGCATGCTCTGAAGGTGTGTCTAAGTAAACAAGTTGTTGCAAAGAAGCCCTGGAAAAATGAAGGATCTATAACGTATGTTTTAAAAAATGCAGGACTGGGACTGAAACTTGCTTTGCTATCCTAGTAGTGCTCTTCTCAAGAAATCCTCCCCATGTTTGATAAATGCAGGAAGAGGGAAGGGGACTATATTCCCTGCTTGCACACCAGGTGCAAATGTAACTGCTGGCCTTCGCCAGCACATTTGGTTTTCATAAGAAACAGATATAATAGTGTCCACAGGAGTTGCTCCTCCCATCACATAAAGGCAGAACAACTGGCCATGTTGGCACAAAGGGTGCAGCCAGCAGGTGTGGCCCTTCTTCCCCTCCCTGTATTTACTGAATGTGGGGAGGATTATTTGAGACAAACACTGTTGTGAAATATTCATTTTTTGCATTCTAACACTCATTAGTTGATATTTACTCAGTATGCACTATCTCTAGAATGTTTTTTTTGAATGAACTTAGACGGACAGGGTGAAGCTGAGCCTCAGACTAGCAATTTCTGCAGTGTATGATGAGTAGGGCTGCAATCCTGTACTTCCTGGGAGTCCCCTTGTGTTCAAGTTCTGTGTGTTCTAATGTGCTGTGAGAACTGAGTAGAAGGCATATGGTTGCACAACGGGTGATCGAAAGCTAAAATGTATTTGTGATAGATATACAGGCAGACTTGAGTCTTGGGATCATGCTCTTCCTCCTTTGTTGTGCCACCTGCAGAGGAGATAATCGGAAACTTCCATTCTATTCCTGGTTCAGCAGCAAACTATAATTTGCTGGTGAGGCCAAGCCCAGCAAATTATGGTTTGTTCAAATGGTTTGTCCCTATGCGCCAGAGTACCTCATAGCTTCCTGCAGGCCTCTGAAAAGCACTTCTCCTGGATGCCACCAGAAGGTGCTTCTGTTTGCATCTGGGAGGTCCATGAGGCCCACTCTGCAGATTCCATTATCCGTGGGTGGTCTGGGAATGGATCCCCCATAGGTACCAAGGGCCAATGTATAGAGGAGAAGTGACCAAACTTGCTTAACATAAGGGTTACATACCCTTGTAATGGTATGTAAACTTCAGGTGTTTGAGAGCCACATGAGAATGTGTAAGAGCCACAATATGTAAAAAGCATTTAAATTCTTAAAACATATTTATTCAACCATGAATATTAAACATGTTTTAATCCAGTGGACTCTCAGTTTATAGCCACTAAATTAATAAAGCATTAAAATTTCTTATTTACCTTTTTATACGGTGATACAAAAAGTAACTCGGCCAACAAGGAGCCACATGTGGCTCACAAGCCATGATTTGGCCACCCTTGCTATAAAGGAATGCTCCGGTATCCGCTAGGGTCCCCTTCCGGACCCTACCATGGACACCTGAAACCGTGGATACTGGGGATACCTTTTTAAAGAGTGGGGAACATCAATGGTTTTGCTGCAACAAGGTGAAAAAAGAGATTTGTTAAATGTTCCCTTATCTTTAATAGGTGTCCCAGTATCCATGGTACCTGTGGATACAAAATCAGTGGATACTGGGGCATGCCTGTATTCGGTTTATTCAGAAGTTAGTCTAAGGCTGCAATCCTACATATACTGTACTTACATGGCAGTACTTACATGGCAGTAAGTCTCATTGACCCAGTGGGGCTTACTTCTTAATAGACATGCATAGGATTGTGCTGCAAGACTCCCACCATGGCTGCAGCTCTAGCTCGCAGAACTTAGCAAACAATGCATGCAACTTGGATGCACACCTCCACAAGACTGTTTTTCAGAACTACTGACCTTACTGGGGATTTACTTCCCACAACAGGATTACATCCTAAAAGTAAATGGGTACTTACTCAGGAAGTTGTGTTTCACTGAGTTTAAAGGGGATGAGCATCCTAACCCTAGGCATATTTACTGGGAAATAAAATTGGCAGTTTTATGCATGTCTACATACTAAGAAGTAGTCCCCACTGAGTTCAGGAGGACTTAGCCCCAGATAAGTGTGTCTAGGACTGCAGCCTATGCAGCCATTCCTCACTTGAAGTTGTCAATAGCTTTTTAAAAACTGCTATGTTGGCTGTGTTGTTTTCTATTACAACAGCTGCAGGATCCTGTCAAAAACATGGCTGCCTCTATAGAGTATGAACTTTAGGGTAACAACATAGCAACCTCCATACGATTAATCTCAATGAGGGGAAATGCAGGGTCATCCACATTTTGTTGTGTTTAAATTACTGGTGCTGGAAACATGCTAGTAGCATGCTGAAAATGTCACTTCTGCAATTCTCCTGTCCAAAAAAAGGAGGCAGCCAAGTGAAAGGACTACACCCATTTTACTGTAGGCTAATTGATAATTGGAAACAAGAGTTAAGTTCTTCCACCATATTTCTGGGGACAAAAAAAATCACTAAATGTCTAAAGACAAAAAGCATTTCTAATATTAAATACTGAAATAAGTATGAGCTTTCTGGTTGGGAGAAAACTAACACAGACATGGGGAAGGTACAGACTCCAGAAAGGCAGCAGTGCTGGCTGGGAATCAATTTTTTTT
>JAJKFI010000155.1:1429664-1456075 GCA_029204185.1 Lerista edwardsae | reverse complement strand
TGTTGGCATGGCTGCATCAGTGCTGGAAAGTTGGTTAGGTTTGGGTCCTTAATATCTTTCACCCACCTTCATATTGCAGGTCAACTAAGACAGAGAAAGCATCTCTTCTTTCTTAAAAAGCAGATGTAGTGCTGTTTAGGGTGGGTGGGATTGATGATCTTGATCGAAGCCACAATGTATAGGGAGGATGTGGGTAACTCTTTCCCTGCTTGGGAACACCCCACGCTGCCATGGCTATTGTTCCCTGAAGCAGCTATTTGCTTTTTGTAGGGTGGAGAGATTTACAAGGGGAAATTGGAAAGCCTGGGAAGAATTAAGCATTCCAAATTCTCTCCTGCAAATGTCTCCCACCCATATTAGCATTACAAGGAAAAAATGGGTGGGGAGCCCCATTCCCATTACAAGGAAAAAACCAGGTGGGGAGCCTCACAGCATCCTGTTTGGTTACCAGATACCAACATTCTCATTCAAGGAAGTCCTTGAGCATTTGAGCACAAAGCACTCCAGCAAAGTAAAGCACTTCTAAGTCCCACTGACAGGAATTCAATGGTCGTTAATTAAGTGCTCAATGATGATCAGCATCTGGGAATCTTTGTTGTGCTTTTCTGCTGTAAAGTGTAACCCTCTAACCTGCTCTTTTCTCCTGAAATCTCCCACCCCACCAAGCTTTTTCCCCCCACCTCCAGAACTTTGGCTAGGACCAAGAGTGGGATAATGTCTGACCCAAGTGGTGCTCCTACAAGAGGGACAAAATGCTAAGTCCTGTAGGAGCCTGAGCTCCTGTGTAACATGCCCCCCTTGCCTCCAGAGTCATTGTCGGTTCAAAGCCTTAGCGCCACCTCTACAAGCCACGAATGGCTCGGAAGGCAAGAGGGGGCATTACACTGGAGCTCAGACTCCTGCACACCTTAGCATCCCCCCCCCATAGGAACATCGCTGACTGGCCCATAGAATTAGAGTAGAAATGAAGCAAGCCAGAAAAGGGTTAAGAGCATACATTGCTTTCACCCACTAGTTATCCCTGCAATAGTTATCCCTGCAAATCATATTCTGTGGCCGCTTTGCGGATGTGTTTTGGCCACGGAATTTAGTTCCAGACGGAAGTAGCAGCCCCCAGATGCTGGGATTCCTTGGATATACTGCCTCACCTAAACAATCTCCCATGATCTGGATGGTATTCCAAATACCATCAGGGGACAATCCTATGCCATGTTGTTAAGGGAGAAAGGATGTCAAGCTTCTCCCACTTGCACTGCAATGTTTACACACGCAGGTAAGTCACATGCATTGCGACCGTGCTAATCAAATACCTTCTTCTTTGCAGTCACGTATTTCTTTCTGGCGCAGGCATCCGATACAGCTCTGCAATGGCTTTTGGGTGAAAAAGGACGATGATCTTTCAGCTCCAGGTCCGCAAAGGTTAAAATGCAGAATTCTGTTTCATCATCTCCATGAGGCATCAAAGAGGTCATTGCTACGTCACAGCAACTGGGCATAAGGGTTTCTCAATGACCTAAGAAAGGGTTCCAGAACAGAGATTTATAGGCATTCATAAAAGGAAAAAGAAAACCCTCATATATCAAAGTACTAGAAGAATAAAGAGCAAAAACATTTATTTATTCATGACTTTTTTATCCTACTCTTCTAAAGAGAGCAGTATGGCACATGGCTCTCTCTGTGCACCCACACCATTTTACACTCACAACAACCCAGCGAGGTAGGTTTAAATGAGCAAGGATTTTTAACCTCGCTCTCCTGATCTGAGGGAGGAAAAAATCATTTTGCAAGTTAGAAAGGAGCATCGCCACCTTGGTTACCCTTTCAGGAGAAAAGCAGGGTAGAAATCAAATAAATAAATAAATAAATAAATAAATAAGACTGGCACATTGGGAGGGGGTGGAGTCCAAACTGATTATTGGTATGCATAATACCTGTCATTTTGGTTGTAAAGCCAACCAAATGGAAGTTGGCTTTAAAAAATAATAACCGCTATCTTAATAACCTAGCAAATAATAACCCTTCAAATCACTACCTCTCAGCCTCAGCCCCTCCTCCATAATATGGGAATAATGCCAGCCTATCTTACAGGGTTGTTGTAAGGTTCATCAAGATAATGTAAATCAATATTAAGTTCTAGTTAGGCTGAATCTGCCTGAAATCATTCTCTACGCATGAGCAACTTATGTAATGCCGTCAAACAGAGGCTCCACCCACAGCTGGATAGACCTGTCCACTATTCCTGGGCACTCTCAGGTTAGCAGGTACTATAAATTGGTTCCCATCAGTGGTATCACCTGTTGTGTATGAGACCAAGGTGGGGGGGGCATCTGTGCCTAAACTCCAATTCTCCTTCTTCTCCCAGTTCCTGGTTTAGAAAAGGAAGAGAAAGTATGGAGGAGAGGAAAGTGGTGAGATAGAACACTGGAGACACTCTAGCCTACCACTCTCTTCTTCTCTCCTGCTGTGTTCCCCTCTTTCTCTTTTGAAGAGACGAGAGAAGACAGCAGCTGGTGCACCACTGGGTAAGGGCAGTAACATCTGATAGGCCATCTCATCTGATAGGCACCACCAGGCTCTGAAACTCTGTGAAACTTCTAAAGGGCTGGCATACGGGAAAAATATCTCAGCTTCCTGTCTAGTCATCTTGCTGCCTCCCCCTCCGCTTCTCCACCTCAACTACTCTAGTCTCCAGCTGCTGTACTAGGACAGGTAGCTCACTGTAACAAAAGCTGATGCAAAATAGTGTTTAAGAGAAGGGGCTATGAGCCAAGAAATTTAGGCTCAGGTATGAGCTGAGGTATGATCCTTTTTACACTCTGGGGTGGTGATAGGAGTGTGCCTGATGATCATAGTGGACTGAACTCCACAATTGATCAGATGTGTTGTTAATTGCTTTTTAAAAGTGCAACAAATCATCAGCATGCCTATCAGTTCAGGGAGAGGGTCCATGCATTGCAAAGTAACCCTTCAAAGAATTCTAAAGAGATCCCATTTTCATCCCAGGGTTCCCCCCCCCCAAAAAAAACCAATATTCCCAAAAGTAATATTTCACTTTTTCCTGCAGTTTAAAGTAAGACATCAACAGAGTTCAGGCTGTCCCTGCAGAATGATCTAGCTTCTCAGCAAGAGAGAGGGATCAGGTTTTGCCCCATCTCCTGATTGTGACCCTTTTGCTTTGTCCCATATAACTAGAAGCCATTAAAATCCCAGCCAGCCCAGTACAACCTCTGCATAACACCCCTCCAGACTGTTTCTTCGTCCCCCTGCCTTGTATCTGTTAAATTTCTGCAGTCTTCTCTTCTTCTGCGTTTGGCCCATTGCCCTTTTACCTTGACAAGCCCTCTCTGTCCCTGGACACTCTCAGATCGAGTTGTTCTCTGCCCCAGCTCTTCCTCCTCCTCCTCCTCCTCCTTCGTAGGCGGCTGAATTTGCTGACTCTCTCTGCTAAGGGAAAGCATGTCTCTGTAACCCTGCACCCAGGCTCCTCCCTGGAAACACTTCACTTGAGGGACCACTTCCAATTCACAGCCTTTTTAGAGGGTTGTGACTGCACTGACAAGCAGAGACCTGCATGGAGACGCAAGCTGGGCTTCAGTGTTGTTAGTTACAATGGAGAGGGGCTTGTACAGCCCAAAAGAATTAAAAGCAGGCAGAAAATAAATCCCTGGGGACTCCCAGTTATGCTTATGGTCCTGTTTCCCAACACCTTCCCCCCCCTCAAAAAAAGATTAAATTGGAGGCACACTTCACTCTGTTGTCGAAAGAGTGTACTTTTTGAATGGATAGTCTTGTCCACACTTGGTAGCGCATGTCTGCATGAGTCAGGATTCTGGATTTGTTTTTGATTGGAAGGAGGAAAATCAGCACACTACTCTTTGGTGGACACAACAGGTAGTCTGAGGGTGGATCGGTTTTCTGTGCCTCTGGTTCCTGAGTTTCTGAATGATTCAATCACAGCTAGTGCACAATGTGGCTTTAAGAAGTCAAAATTATGAGATTTCCATAATGAAGCTATTATCTATTTTATTATTAGCAAAATTCCCACCATCTTGATAGGCAAGGCGAATGAGAGTGACTCCTGCAAAAATCCACTGATTCAGTATCCACTGATACCATGGATACTGGGGCACCTATTAAAAAGATAGGGGAACATTAAACAAATCTCTTTCCTGTTTATCTTGTTGCAGCAAAACTCTTTTCTGTTTACCTTGTTGCACTGATGTTCCCCTATCTTTAAAAAGGCATCCGCAGTATCCACAGTTTCAGGTATCCACGGTAGGGTCGGGAACAGAACCCCAGTGGATACCAGGGCATGCCTGTACCTCTCTGTGCACTCTGCCGTTAGTGATACATTGTACTATTTTCTGGGGACCTATTCAATGGAGACCAGGCCAGTGGGGCAAGTATAAGTTTCCACCAAAAAGCCCTGCTTGTTGCAGCCAATTTACTTTGGCCCATAAAACCTGAGAACCAAGACTTCACCTGGATCTTGGTCACACTATAGTGAGAACTGGCTTTATGTATCTATAAGTTTTATACAGCAATGTTATTCAAACTGTGGGTCGGGACCCACTTGGTGGGCCGCGGCCTGATGTCAGGTGGGTCGCGGAAAGCTGGGAGCAGCCATCTTGGAAACTGCAGACCTTACTCTTGTTATATTCCTTTTGTGAGTGTTAACAGTTTTGTTTTTTCCAAGTGAGGGTTTTTTTTTAATTTTGTTTTTAGTTCAGTGCTTTTACATCGTATTGTGCCTTAGTCTTGCTTATTGTCAGGGATGTGTCATGATTGTACAATTGCTGCAGTCCAAGAATGTCAATTTGCATTTCAGAAGTGTCATTTTATTGTTACATTGACAGCACTTCCTGCTTGATGATGTCACTTCCTGCCACAACATCACTTCCAGGTTAATGACATCACTTCTGGTGGGTCCCGACACAAGTGCCATTCTAAAAAGTGGGTCCCGGTCTAAAAAGTTTGAATACCACTGTTATATAGCATGATCCCTGCATATAGTGCCTTATGGAGCAAAAAACACAATCCCTTCCAGGGTTCATAATCAGGTTAGAAGATTTGTCCTAAAATATATTTTTCAACAGTTTAGTGCTTTGATCGATGAGAGAAGCCATACCTTGGAAGTACTTGTAACACTCTGGCATACAACCAGATGGGAAAAAACAATGGAGAGTCTTGTGGCAACTTAAAGACAAACCTAGCATTTTATTTATTAAATTTATACCCCGCCTTTCTCCCAGTAAAGGCACTCAAGGCAGCTTACAAGGCTAAAAACATACAACAGTAATAAAACATTACAAACAAAACACCCTGGATCACATAAAATTAAGGGCGCAATTCCAGGGTGCCCTAGGGCCGACGCAAGCTGCTTGCATTGGCCCTGTGGAGTCGCAAAAGGGCCGTAAAGCACTTTTGCACCAGCAGAGGTGCACAGAACCGATGCGAACAGTTGCCTCAGCCTTGCAGCCTTGCCTCAGCCTTGCAGTGCTCGAGCATGCTCAAGATAGGCTGCTTCTGCAGGGAAGGGTGTTTCAGGGGAGGGCCAGCATGGAGAGGGGGATGGAACACAAAACCCCTGTCCCCTGGCTGTGCATCCCCAATTCGGACTGCGCAGTGTGCTCAGAAATGTGCCCACTATATAGCAGGCGCAGATCCGAGTAGCCCATGGGGTGGCTGGCGCCTACCCCAGGGCAAGGGGACGAATATGCCCTTGCCCTGTGGAGGCTCCAACCCTGCCTCCAACCTGCGCTGGATACAGCTCAGGCCCACCGGCCTGCCTGTTCCAATGCACCTTATGACTGTGCCCTAAGCAAATTAAAATTACATTCAATTAAAATTAAAAAGCCAATTTATCATTTCAGCCATCAAAAGCCCTCCTGAACAAAAAGGTCTTAAGGCCCTGTTGAAATTGTCTCCAAAGCGGAAGCACTTCTTAACTTCAAAGGGAGGAATTCCACGGTTGGGGCACTACCACCAAGAAGGCCCTATTCCTCACCACCATTCCCCTCACCTCTATTAATGGCGACATGGTTAAATGTTCTATCTCTTATCAGCTCAGAGGGTTGGTCGATTATAAGAGGCGGTCCCTCAAATACCCAGATCCTGAGCCTAAACGGCCTTGAAAGTCAAAACTAGCACCTTGAATGCTGCTTGGAAACGAACTGGGAGCCAGTGCAACCGATTGAGTCATGGTGACCACATTCTGTGCTAATTACAGTTTCCAGACAGTCTTCAAAGGCAGCCCCACATAGAGTGTGTTGCAGCAATCTAAGTCAGTGGTCTCCAAAGTGGAGACCTCCAAACAGTGGTGTCCAAACATCAGTGATAAGCATCCCCAACATGAACGGTTCCACCCTGGATGCTCATGAAGACCTGAACTACAGCCTCTAGGGTCTTTGCGGCGAGCCAGTTCCGGGGTCTGCCACCCCAGCATGCCTTGTGCGTAGAGTTCCACACAGAGGCGGCTCACCACAAACACCCCTGGGGGCTGGAGTTGGAATCTTCATGTCTAGAGTGGAACAGCAGAAGCTGGTCACCCGGGAGAAGGGTGCAGGCATCCAGCCTGCAGGCCGAAGTTTGGTGACCCCTGATCATGGGTCACCTGGCATGAGTCACCATGGCCAGGCCTGAGCAATTCAAGTATGATTGCAGCTGACAGATCAGCTGAAGCTGAGCAAAGACTCCTCTCCCCCTGCCAACAACTGATAATCAAGGAGCAGCTGTGCATCCAGGAGACCCCCCTAGGCCAGTGATGGCGAACCTTTGACACACGTGTCAAAGCTGACACACCATGACGTTTGAGATGACACACCAGCATTCACCAATACCTGTCAAAAACTGAGTTTGTTTTACTTGTTTTTCATTTTTGTAATTATTTGATGCTTCTTTATATAATACATAGCACCATACATGATTAGACTGTATTTTTTGTTTAAATAAATGAATATAAAGAATTGTTACTTTTGTTGGGAAGGGGGGTTGACACACCAGCAGAGTCAAGTTAACCATTTTCCAAAGTTTTGACACACTGAACCCAAAAGGTTCACCATCACTGCCCTAGGCTGTGGACCTACTCCTTCAGTTTTCATGGACTAAAGTTCACCATGTATGGAAATCCTCAGTAGGCAGATATAAATATATCTGATACCAGGTTGGGGGAACACAGCAAATGCAAGGCCCAATAGCTTAAAAGCATACCAAGTAAGTATAGTGACAACAACTTTCTAAAAACGCCAAGCACATTTACTTTGTAATGTGATTTTTAAAAAAATGTCTTGAATGAGTCCTGCACAAGATCCAACCAAGGCAAAGTTTCTTGTCACATTATGAAGTTAAGAAATCCAGCATTGCAAGGAGATTGTTCTCATCATTCTTACCTTGTATACTTTTAAATTCGCCATGAGATTATTAGGCCATTTACATTTCCTCGTGCAGTTTTCATTTTTCTGTTTTCAGGTTTTCTCTATACCCTGGTGCACACACACACACACCATGAAAGCTTATGCTAGAATAAATTTATTAGTCTTGGATTTCAACAGGAGAAATCCAAGCTGGGGTTGCAGTCCTAAACATTTGTTGGGATTTTAAACCCCGCTGAATCCAGAGGACTTACCTTTGAACGATCAAAATATTGAGGATCAGACTGCAAATCTGCCACTGATGTCAGTGGGACATGCAGTCTGATCCTAAGAATGCTTGTTCAAAAATAAGTCCCATTGAATAAAACAGGGCTTGCTCTCAAGTGCCTGCACAGTACTTATTTTTCAAGCAACTGTGCCTATTTATTATTTAATTAAAAAATACCCCACCTTTCCCTTAAATATGTCTAAAATGCCTTCCAACATGGAAACAAAAAAATCACAAAAGATAGCATTGCAGTCTCACAACGCTTTACTTTACCCAGAAGTACCCCAGTTTTATTCACTGAGTGGCTCTATTACAAGCAGGACATTTATACCCCACTTCATGAACAAGAATTCCCTTAGTTGAAATTATTATTATGGTACTTTCACACAAGTCACTACAGGCGTAGTGACTGGTGTACTCCGAACAGCGGGTCCTTCCCAAGAACCTGGGATGTTCAGAGGTATTTCTTCAGTATGTGGGCAGTCCCTAAAAGGGCTGCCTTTTGTAGTTGCATAGCCGATATTTCTGTGAGTTCGAGTGTTTTAAGATGTTGCTTAAGGGTTAACCTGGAGTTAGGCCAGCACAGGTAGGCCAGCACAACTCTTGGAGTCAAGGAGGGTGGCGCACATCTGTGTGCTGGCCTCTCTGACTCCGAGTGTGGTCCCATCATGCTTTACAGTGTCCCTTGTACCGGCCATACTTTAATGGCCTAGCTTGCCAGCCTAACTCCACGTTAGGATTGCGCCCTAAGTCTCTTTGGGACTGTGCCCAATGCTCCTATTACGATTGACACAATGGTGACCTCGCACTGGCGCTAAAGTGCTATTTGCCACTTTTGTGACCTTCTTTTTCAATAGCCGTTCTATGTCAATTTGCAAATCCTTGTATTTTGTTATCTTTTCAATTTCCTTTTCTTCCACTCCTGGATCACATAAGATTAAGCACACAATCCAAGAGTGCTCCTGGGATTGCTACTTCTATTATTGTCACCTTCTTCTTTTCCTTGTCTATGGCAGTCGAACGGTTCAGGTGTTTATCCTGCATCCTGTATCTGTTTCCTAAAGTTCCATAAAACTTTTTACACTCATAATAATAATCACCATTGATTATTAATTAATATTATTGATATTAACATCATTAAATATTTATTATTATTGATGATGATGATGGAAACATGAAGATTGGAAAGGAGTTCCATGATAAAGAACAATACTAATAATCGTGTTGGAGGGGATAGGAGGACAAAGTCCCCGTTGGCTCTCCGAAGGGAAAGCGGGATCCCACCTATCGCGATTTTCTGAGCGCGCGGGAACAAAAAGGATTTTGTTCGTTCCTAAGGAAGGATGTCAATTTGTAGCTTCTCCCTTAACCTGGCTTGCCCCGGAAGCGCTCCCATCTCCCGATTCCACTCTGCTCTTAGCAGTCCAATCAGGGCCCACGGATCCACCCCTTAGCAGCCGCCCACCGGAAGGAACCTGCTAGCGGGCCGGAAGGAGGGGGCCGCCTCGCGCGTTGCTTGCTTGGATTCTCAGCGGGAGGCCTTCGGCGAGCGCGCGACCGACCGGCAGTTGCTCGCTGGTGGTAAGGCGGGAGCGCTGCGGCGGGCCCGTGCCTTCACTGAGCCTCTTCCGCGGAGCCCCGACAGCGCCCTGAGGCCCTCCGCAACGCGGTGCGAGGAGTCGAATCATGTCGCGCCGGCGGCACAGCGACGAGAACGATGGTGAGCGAGGGAGGGCAGAGACGCTGCGCTTCCCAAGCCATGGCAAGGCGCAGAGCAGCGTCACCGTCACCTCCCCACGCCGGCTTATATGTGGCGCTGTGAACGATAGCGGTGGCCCAGCCTGGAGTAAACGCTCAGAACCTGAGTCAAACCATTAGGCCTATCCAGCCCAACACTGGCTGCTCTAGAGATTGGCAGCAGGAAGTCGCAGGGGTAAAACTGTCCTCCTGGTATCCTCCTAGTATGCGCAGACGTTGTGGTGCTTATGATAGTGGGACTTGCTTGCTGTCCCTTTTTGGAGGGTGAGAATGCAGCTTCCATAAACACAGTTACGGACCAAGGATGGCTGACCAAGGCCTGACAGTGGTTACCCTGGGTTACCCTGTGAAAACCAGCCAGGGGAGCCATTAAATCTGCTGTCCTGCACAATAGGATTTTGTACTATATCGGATTTTTGCCCTAATCCGGAGCTGTGGCCAATGGCCCAGTAGGTCAAGGGAGCTACCAGTCAAAAGGGTTTGGGAATGGCTGCCTTAAAAGGTGGTCTTTCTTAGCCCTGCTACCTGAAATTTGTTCTGGACCCTCAAATAATTATTTCTTAATACCAGGGTGTAACCTTGAAAATGATGAATAAATGTAAATTCCCCAGAACCATGTACAAAGTGAGTAGCAGCAGAGAGACTATCCTTGAAGAGCACCTGGAAGTTAACAGCTGGTACAAAAAGATCCTATCAGGGGTCTGTGTATGGAAATGTCTTATTCCTATCCTGCATCATGCCCATTGGTTACTAGCTGTATGCTTATGGCCCATCTAGAGGCGTTTGAAAATGGTGTTATTTATTTTACTCAGAAGTAAACCCATTATATTCAGTAACTTGGTTATAACCCTATCTTATTCACTGGAAGCAAATGCCGCTACTTATGGGTTTAATTCAGGCTCTTGGTTATGACCTTTAAAGCTATAAATGGGATGAGGATATTTGAAGGATTTGCCCATCCACTTGGTCATCAGATGGATCCCTACCCTGTACTCCTCCTTTAAGGGTACTGTTGAGGTGGGTAAGGCCTTTTTGGTCACAGCTCCTTAGGCTTTGAAGTCCCTTCCCCTGGAGGCTCAGTTGGCCCACTCAAATGTATCCTTATGTTGTTTGAAGACTTTTTGTTGGCATAAGTATTTGACTGAGTTCCCATAACCTGGCTATAGTAGTCACTCTATAAATTTTTTTATTTGTAATTGTTATAATACAGTATTTTGATTATTATATTTTCAGGGTAACAGTCCTATATGCACTTACTTTGAAGTAACTTGACTCAGTCAGTCTTGCTTCTGAGAAAATATACTTATATTAGGATTGCACTGGAACAGAATGTGAACTACTTTGAGGGCCTTTTAGGAGGTGAAAAAGCAACATATAAATTCACAGATAAATAACAGGAGTAGGGGGCAAGTGCCCACCAGGTCAAAGAGTGATGTTTCCAAACATACTTGAGCTTCAGAATATTCAAAAAATATTCTGATTTTTTGCCACCCTGTAAACTGAACTCCCACTCCTGGCAAAGGAAACAGTTTTTACAGGGTGCTATAATTATGTAAAATAATCAGAACTTTTATTTTAACATATGTTTCTAGGCTGGTGGCACTTAAAAAGGAAGTTTCCTTTGAAGTCTGGTAGTTAATACATATTGTCAAAGGGCAGGAGAAAGCATAATCGTGAACCTTAACATCAGGAGGCTGGCTTGAAAACCTAGTTTTAAAAAATACATTTCCTGATACATGTAAGGAGAGAAATGATGTTCCCTTATTTAATATGTGTTGTAATTGTGCTGCTCAGTGCATTGAACCGCTGCCTGTTTAAGTATAAGCCAGTCCACATGTGTTTGTCACTCAACTGCATCTTCAAGTGCCATGTATGAATGCACCATCACCACACATTTCCATATCACCCAAGCCAGTGCCAATGTGAACACAGTACTTTTTATAGAAACAATTCATGCAGTTAATTGGATGATGTACTTGCAGATGTACACCCATCCCTTGGTGTATGCTTTAGTACAGTGGTCTTCAACCTTTTTTTGTGCCTTGACCCCAATATATGAATAAAATATGAAACTGGGGATCCTGCTCTTGATCAAGACCCTATCTGCCTGCCCACCCCTATCGCCATGTACTGCTACCAAATATTCTTATTGGAGAGATCAGAAAAAGTTACCCTGAAGCTTGGCACTAGCGAAAGCTATTTTAGCACAATTGCTAAGAATCTGATCAGGACTGGGACACTTTCCTGGTACCCGAAGGGGTCCACCAGATGCCTCCCCTTTATCTGGTGGTGCTGTAGTCCAGCAGTCTTCAACACCTTTCATTCTTGTAAGTTGCCATGACCCCACAACTGAGGCTTCCCATTGGGGTCCTGCCCCCAAGGTTGGAGAATGCTGCTTTAGTCCAGTGGGTCCCAACTTTTTTGACCCGCAGATCCTTTGACTTACTGGCCGTCAGTCGTGGCTCCCCCAATTTCCCCCACTTATTTCTCTCCTGTTCTGAACTTCCAACCCCCCATATTAAGCCAAAGCTCCCCTACTTATTCCAACTCCATACACCCCCATGCTGACCCACCAGCACCAAAATGTTCTCTCACTCAAACATGCTTCCTCCCTGTCCCAACACCCTCCCCAATTCTGGCCGCAAACCAAACCCACCCCATTTCCCAGGATACCCCTGTCTCCTCCATGAGAAGTCTAGGCCTGATGATGACACTGCACCCGTCTCCTCAGAGACAGATTATTTTGGGGCCAATAATCTTCCTTGGGACAATGAAAAGTCCCACTGACATGCGCATAGGATGAGAGTCCACTTCCTGCCTCTGTCATCCATCTCTCCCCACCACACACGTGCCAAGCCAAGGAACAATGCTGTGGTGCCTGTGGCTGCTTTCTGGGGTGTTGCGGCACACACTTCGGGAACCACTGCTTTAATCATACTTTTCCCATTTAATTGTACTTCATTGATATTAGGGTACCATATGATATTTTAGGTACTAGCTGCTTTTTTTTATATGGAGATCGTATCTTTGTATGGACATGGTTGTCGGTAGCATTGGTGGTTATTCACGTTCAGTACATAGAGTGTTTTGCCACATCAGTGATAATCAAGTGGCATAGCATTAACCAGCTGCAGAATCATAAATATCCTGTGCTGCATTCCTAGCTGCCTCAAACCATGGTGCCAGAAGTGGTAGAAAAATAATTATGTCTTGCTTTATAAGATCCCTTTTTGGGTTACAGCCTATGGATAGACTAACCTTGTTCTGTTTGAAATGGAGAAACAGTCGTGCTAGGAATATGTGTGTGTGTGTGTGTGTGTGTGTGTGTGTGTGTGTGTGTAGGGAGGGGTGAGCTTTCAATATAAAATTGCAGTGTTAAACTTTGAAAAAGATCTACCAGTAGTTATGCTACAGGGTCACTATTACCCTCTAAAAGACAATGGGGCAGGGGCAGCAGGCCAAGGTCCTGGCTGCTTGGAGGCCAAATCACAACTCTCACAGAGCTGAATCTGTCCAAAAAGCCTCTGTTGTAATTTAAATCTTCTCTCTGCATTCCATGATTGTACAGCTTATAACATCCAAACTTATCCTACTTTTTCTGAAGTCTCTTGGTTTTGTCATCCTGCTCAAGCATTTTTATCACATCTTCTATCTGTCATTTGTAATCACTCTCGTTAAAACAGAAAAATTAATTACTGGTTCCAGGTTCTGGTTTGAGTTAAATAAGTTAACGAAGACCTCCATATTGACAGTCTTTGAATGCTTGTTCTGTAAGAAAGACATAGAATTTAAGAAGATTGTTTTATTGACGTTGCTTCCTACAGCATCCGTAATGTTTTCTCCTTACCTACCAGTTTAGTGAGATTAAGACTGCATAACCCTATATGCCTGTTGTGTTCCTTGGAGAAAGAGTGGGCTACAAGTGTAATCAGTTTTATACACTCTCACTGAGGCCAATTATTGCCACAGCCCCTTTGCTGTTCTTGGCATGGAATGGTCAGTGCTCTTGAACAGTTTGAGACAAAAGCAAAATGCAACAGATTTTCACCAGCATAACTGTTTTAGCATCCTATCCTAAGTTGTTGTTTTCAGGCCCTGTCTTTAATGTAGAAAATGTAGAATCTGGAATAGATGTTTTTCGAACCATTGCTTATAAAGGTTGCTACAACAGGAAGATTGGTTGTAGAAGACAAGCTGTCTGACTAACAGCTTGTTCCTAACTGCAGATCTTCCCCTGCAGTGTGAGAGTGTTGGACCCATTCATTTTACAGGCTTCACTGCCCAACAAAAACTGAGATGTTACAGTAGAATATGGCCCAGGATCTTTTGTAGTGTGTAGGGATTCCATGCCCCGGTGTCTGACTCATTTCATACAACAGGTTGAATAACATTAATGATGCCTGCTGGGGGTCGGAAATGGAGCCATTAAGCAGGTGATGACCAGAAATAAGCACTTTTTTCTCACTTAGCAACTCATTAGCTGTAAATGACAGAAGAGAAAATATACAAGTTTTGATCATATTTTTGAGAAATGGGAGCTTAAATATCATGGGGGCTGCCCTTTCGGCTGTAATACCTCAGCACAGCTCAGCAGGTGATGGTGGTACTGTGAGAGCTCAAGGGCTGTATAAAGAGCTTCTGAAAGCTACGTCAGGCCCCTGGGCCTTATGTTTGATACCCCTGATTTATGTAGTAAGGATTTTGCTTCCTAACTTCTAGTAAGACTTCTGCAGAAGGGTAGAAAATTAGACTAGCCTGCTCTGGAGAGTTGTTTTTTCAAATGTTAGAGAAGTCTTATGCTGCTCTAGGATATGTGATCTGAAACGTTGCAGCACAGGAGTATTATGCTTCTCTAATCTGTCTTCCATTTGCTGCTGCTACTTTATATTGCTACATTAGGATATTGCTGTTTGCAGTATGAGATGCAGAATATATCTTAAGAACTTCCAAGGTATGTCTTTGTAGGACCAGTGTGATTGGGCTTCCATTAGAGTTCATGGGTTTGTCTTTTTAATACTGCTATATAATATAAAAACAAGGGATATATAAATGGTTTGATGGCTGACATTTTCATTTCTGATTTGGCTAATATAAAATGAGTGGCTCAAATCAATTAGTTTCACTTTTGTATACTTGGTCTAGGTATTTTACCTTTGAAATTAAAGGGCCACTTCAGTATTTTCTTCCTTAAGGACTTTCAATATAGTGAGATATTTAAAGTGACCCCTGTTGTGTTCCCAGTATTTGCTTTGTGTATATATTTATGAATAATGACTTCCTACTCTGTTCCTCCACAGCAAATTCCAAATTTTTTAAAAAAGATGGGTAATTGTATAAAATTATTGATGAAACTAAACGCCTCATGTGTGATTATGAAAATCAGTCCTTGTAACCCAATCTAGGATTTGGTTAAGTGCAGTATTTGAAAACATGACATTATATTAAGATGATCTTCTGATGTTATATGCAAGTATATAAATGCAAAGCATCCAGACTAGCTCATTAATGTAGTGTTCTAATCATCAAAATCCTTTTCAGGATTTTATCTTGGAGCAGCAAAAGCTGAATTTTTTTTTGCTAATTCTCATTGGAACAGGAGGACAGCCACACAAGAGGCGGAGAAAATCTGATCCATTTAAAATTGAAGAACGGCTGGAATCCTTAATATGTGGAATAGGAGAAAAGGTAAGAGATACTGGTGGCTTTATACTGAAACATTTGAATTTGAATCCTTGTTAACTGTTTGAATTGCTACTTGTGTCTTCTGAGTAGTTGCTCATCAGTACATCAGAAAGCCAAATAGGTCCAATTGCTGTAAAGGGTAAGAAGATGGTTCAGGATGAGAGCTAATCATGTTATTGCTTTTCTCTTTGTATATCCAAGATCAGTCTAAATAGAAGAACCAGTGCATGGCATCTGGTCTTGATGCCTTCAAGAGGGGATTGGACAGATATCTGGAGGAAAGGTCCATCGTGGGCTATAGGCAATGATGGATTGTGCAACCTCCTTACAAAGGTGATGGCCTACTGGTACCGGGTGCAAGGGAGTGGCAACAGGATGCAAGCATCTTGTAGTCTCATGCCTTCCTGGGGCACCTGGTGGGCCGCTGTGAGATACAGGAAGCTGGACTAGATGGGCCTTTGGCCTGATCCAGCAGGGCTCTTATGTTCTTATGATTCTGATTCTGCATCCTTGCCTGACCCTTTGCAACGATGGCTGAGTTATAGAATATAGGAGCTACAATTTAAGCTACATATAATAGCCAAAGAGAGCCAGGATGATCGAGTGGTTTTGGTGTTAGACCAAAATGATCCAGGTTCAAGTTCCCACTGAGCCACAAAGCTTCCTGGGTGACCTTGGCCCAGTCACCATCTCTCAACCTAACATATTTCACAGGGTTTTTGTGAGAACAAAAAAGAGGGAAGGAGCTGGCCCGAGGAGGATGGGTGGAGCCAGGAGCCGGCACTTAGGCCAGATCTTAACCCCCAGACTGGTTGGCCCAGCATGGGCTGCTTGGAGTTGCACCAGCAATTTTGCTGGCACAGTTCTTCTTTTCCACTAATAAGCCACCACATTGAAGATAGTTTTTGTTGAGGGACATGTTGGTGGTATCTCCTGATTAGGTTATTTTTTTAATTTATGTTTTTTTTAATTTATCCTCTCAGAGTTTATCTTCTTTGGAGAGCAATTTGGAAGGCCTAGCTGTGGTCTTGGAGGCCGATCTACCAAACTACAAAAGCAAGATACTAAGAACTTTTTATACAGTGTATGTATGCAAAAGATTTATGAAGCCAGGTGATACTGTATTACTTACACTAAATACTTATAAACTTTCTTACATTTTTGTAAGACATGTGTGCTAGTCTATAGTGTGTATTTAGCAGCAATATGGTGAAGCAATTTACTGCATTTTGATTACCTTTTGGGGTGCTGATTATTCAGCCAAATGTGCCCCCCATGTGAGTAGCCTATTTGCTTCAGCTTGCAACAGTGAACTAAGAGGGAATTCACAATCTGAGCTTGCGGGGAGATAATCCTGAGAGTTCCAGCAAATTGGTCGCAACTCGTTTGTGGCTGCTAAATTCTTTTCCTGTTAACCAAGGCCCTGATCTACAGTGAGCATGCACATCTTCCTTTTTCTGGAGCTACATAAAGAGAAGGGAGTGGTTATCACAGTGTAGGATGTTGTATATTCTATAGAGTCCTCCAATGAACATTTTAAAAATAAGAGTTGGGTATAGATATAGCTGATTCTTCTTTTACTTTTGTAGTTGGATACACTTACTCCATATACATGACTGCTAATGGTTTGAGTATGCCTTATAAAAAGGTGATAACAGTGACTGTGACCAGAGTTAAAACTGCTTTCTCTTTTTAATGGAAAAAACCAGTGCGCGTTTGTTACCACAAAAGCTGACTGTTTACACAACTCTAGTTGGCTTACTGAATGCCAGGAACTACAATTTTGGTGGAGAGTTTGTTGATGCCATGATACGTCAGCTCAAAGAATGCCTGAAAGTCAACATGTATAATGAAGCTGTGTATTTAGTAAGTCTTTGATATCTTATTTATTTTGTCTTGCATTCTTTTGTGTCTAAAATGCCTACATTTCACTTAACAGGGTGCATTGTGTAAAACATAATCCTGTATGACCTTTTTACACACAGTGTAAAAGTTCAATTAAGATTATGCACTGACCTCTCCTTTGTAGCTTTATTGTATTTCCCTGTGGTGCTAGTGATATTTGATGTTCTTTTATATGTTCACTGTCCAATTGATTGCATTTGGAGAGCTGTGCCGCTTGTTCTGTCTTATACTTCTATTGTTGGTTTTCTGTTCAGTCATAGCTTGGAGTCTAGGAGTCCAGCTGTGGTAAGATTGGGCATGAAGCACATACCTCTCTCTCCAACTTTTCTTATCATGGGTAGAAAGTAATGAATCAGGAAGAGCCTATGTTTTAACACAAGTGCCTTTGATTTGTGAAATAAATTCTGCAGTTGTCTGTGCATTGTGAGGCATGCTGAGAAGGAGTACAATGGTCAGCTCCCTCCACGTGAGTCCAAGTCAGCAAGATTTATGTGGGTTTTCTTAAATCCTGACTTTTTTCCTCTCCCTCCAGGTCCGTTTTCTCTCTGATCTTGTGAATTGTCATGTCATAGCTGCCCCTTCAATGGTGGCCATGTTTGAGAACTTTGTCAGTGTGACTCAGGAGGAGGATGTACCTCAGGTAACCAAGAATGTCTTTTACTTCATATATGACTTACTATTCAAATATCTACTCTGTCCACCATCCAAAAAAGAAGTATCCCATTAGGATTCAAAAAAGTATATATGATTTTAGTTCCTAGTGATCTGGCTAGGGTATATTGTTCTGGCTGGGTCCAGATGAAGAAAAGCAGTACAGGCATTCCCCGGTTTCAGTTATCCTATTGAAAAGAGAGGGGAACATTAAACAAATCATCTTTTTACCTTGTTGCAGCAAAGCCACTGATGTTCCCCTATATTTAAAAAGGTGTCCCCAGTATCCATGGAGCGGGGTCCAGAACAGAACCCCAGTGGATACCGGGCATGCCTGTACAAAAAATGACCTGCCTGTTTGGCTGTGCTGTTTTTCTGCAATGGTGCCAATTTGAAACTGTCACAGTGAAATGGGGGAGGGACCATGGGGAGCTCAGTCATCACACCACTTAGAGATGCCAAGTGAAGAGGTGATCACTCAGAGATGCTGCCCAAGCTTACCCATTTAAACTCTTTCAGAAATTTTCTGTTAGAGCGAAGAGTCCTCATACAGCACCAACATGACCTGTAGTATCAATGTCAATGAAGCTGCTTGTTAATACCCATCTTTATCTCCAGAGTTGGCAATTAGCACTGTTAATATGCTGGGTTTACCTGTGGGGAGGGGGTTGACCAGCTGCAGACACTTAGATACAACTTTGTCTTAGTCAAAGTATAGAGCTGGGCAAAGCAGGGATAGTAGGAATGGTCATTGAATATATAGCATTTTTAGGAAGAAAAACTTCTACATCAACCACCTGCTTAATCTGTCTTACAACTGTACGACCTTTCATAGGAAAAAATAAAGCTGTGAGATGGAGAAGAAAAGCAATTAATTGTAGAAATCAACGTTTTCTAGGGGGGAAGTAGAATACTTGCCTCTGTACAGTTCTTAGTTCTCTATGTAGAGTTCTTACTCAGGATGGAAATGGCTACTTTGATGATAAATTAGAATGTGTGAAAAACCCATTTCCAGGAAAACTCATGGCCTTACAAAAATTGTAAATAGTACAATTACAAAACAAAAGCATAGTAGTCTGCTTTCTGTGGAAATGGAAGTAAGTTCATTTTTATTGTAAATAAGAGTAAAAACATTCATGAAGTTTGCTGGAGCTTATTTACTAATAAATTACCAAAATACTTCTCTCAGAAGCAGAAGGAACAGATGCTATCTCCTGGCTTCTTGGTTTTCTGCATATTTATAGTAGCTGAACGGCTTCAAAGGATTACCTGACAGTACAGCTTTATAAGCAGTATTCAAAAAACTGTTGGAATTCTCTTAGCATGCTTAGTACGGGTAAGATAGGGCATTTGACCCCAGATGAATTTAGGAGGTCTACAGAGAAAGTACATCCACTGGACTTGTACATGTATGCTAGAGCTTTTTCTGGTCTAAGGCAGTCAATGCGCTTCTGGCATTTTGCTCATTTTGGAATCAGTCCTGACTTTAAGATGAGTTTTGCCAATTTCTCCTTCAGTTTCAAATGCAAATATGCTTCAGGTCGATCTGAAATTTTACTTGTCCAATTGTACATATCATTTCTGTTTGTCACAGGTGCGGGCTGACTGGTATGTGTATGCATTTCTGTCCTCCTTACCTTGGGTGGGGAAGGAGTTGTATGAAAAGAAGGATGCTGAGATGGACCGTATCTTATCCAATGTCGAAAACTATCTGAAGTAAGGGAACAACAGACAACCTGCATTGCTTCTTTGGGTATTAGTAAAACACTTCAGGTTTAGCTATAAGCTAAGTTACCCTTGGTACAGGCATAACTACTTGATTTCACATATTTAGTTTTATTTATGATGAGGCAGGCTCAGGAACTCATTGTGCTGTCTACTTCTCTCTCCCTTTCTGTGTCTTACCATGGTTAATCATTGCATCTCCACTGATGCTAATGGTAGCCACTGCTAACCATCTTCTCATGATTTGATTTTGAGAGATCCTAGTTTGTGTTAACTTTAACTTGCATTAATGTACACGTGTTCTGCTAAATTCTCCCTGCTGGGCCTCCCCGAGGGCCCCAATTCTCACACTAGGCTGACTAGTTTCCCCTTTAAGCAGCCTCAGAGTTAGGCAAGAGGGAGGGGTTTCCTTCACCCACTGGTTCTCCTCTCTTCCAGCAGCTTTTGTTTGGATTCACCAGCTGGCCAGCCTCCTCCAGACTGCCCTCATCACCGGCTTAGCTCAAGATACCCTGTCTAACTTGACACCACAAAACCCCACCACCAAACAATAGACAGTCAGCTTGCCTAAGCCACAACTACCTCCTCCACTTGGTGGCTCCAGGGGCGTGGCAGCCATACAACAATTACTCCCCACAATAACCTTACCCTATCCAGTCCTTTAACAGTCAGTCCATCCATCAGTCCGTCAATCCACAGCCACTTTCCTTCCTACACCTGCCCGGTGCTGCACCTACCTGCTGCTTATCACCCTTCCTTTATCAAGTTCTTTAACAATCCGTCCATCCAGCACCTCCCCGGTGCTAACTTTATACTGAGGCAGGCCAATTGGTGTCTGTTGCTGGGCAGGCTTTACCATCAGCCACACCCATCTGCACCTGTGCTAACCTCTTTTCATAGCCAGGGCCCTTATCAGTCTGCAGCTGTGTTCCTGCTGAAGGCAAAGACCTTGGGGGTTAACCCTGTAATCCCTGGCTTATTTGGACAAGGGGCCACTGCTGATACTATTCCCTATCTCCTCAGGGTATCTCCTGCCTTTTTATTTCCAATGCAACATGTAACACACAAATGGGGGAATGTGCCTCCACAGGGTTGCTTTCTAGCTTGTAGGGACCCACTGTTTTTTCTGCAATGGCTTGTGTCATAAGACAAGACAGTTTGGAAACCACTTATCTTTTCCACAATTGACTGCTGTGTAGAGAAACTAGGGACACAATTGAGCAGAAAGTTCCTCTGTGTGAGTCCCATTGGAAGCTGCTCAAGAGCACTGCTAATGTTGTTTTTAAGAATTTATATTCCACTTTTCAACTGAACCTCTTGGCACAGGTCCAGTTGCTTTCACAGGAGTTGTGTAGGAGAACCTTGTCCTGATCATGTCTCATCATTCTTAGTTCTGAGATAGATTGGAGTTTCCTGATTAACATTTAATGTGCAGTCTGAGAATCTCAAATATTGTCTCAGTTCTCCTTTTCAAAAAGCTCACATTCTCTTGCATGGCAATATATGCCAAACACAGGTTGTTTCTTCAATCCATACACAAAATCTCAGAAGAAAAGCAGCTCACTGAGAATGAGCATGCTTCTCCTAGGAGCAGGCCACACCTCTCTTAAGGAGATCACTTTCTTGCTGCTTCAAATAATTTTGGTCTATCAGAATTAAAATGCACCCTAACTTAGGGTATTTGTGTTTTTCCTCTTATGTCAGACAGCGTCAGAAGATTCATGTCCCCATGTTACAAGTCTGGTCTGCTGATAAACCACATCCACAGGAAGAGGTAAATATTTGGAAACATCTCAGTGCCATGTGCATCTGAAGAAGTCATAATTCAATGTTATACATAATTCAATGTTATATAATATAATGGTTGCTTAAAACAAAGAGGGGAAATAGGGATTAAAAAATTATGTCCGTTTTACACGTGGAGTTGCCATTGCTTTCATGTGAAGTCCTGCCAAATGTTTCCTCTTTCCCTTTCTGAATTGTAAGAATAAGTGTTCAGTGCTTTCAAGAAAAAGGTTGAAAGGAGAAGAAAAATTTCGCTGTTGCTCTGTTTGGTTTAGTCCTGAAGGATGCTTCACTCCATAATCTGAATAGATAGTTCAGTAATTTCAGGTGCTTTGTGGGTGGTCCCCCTACAAATGGCAATAGCTATGCTGCAGAGTGCTGCTCTAGACATATCCAAGGATTTGGGCATATTCAATTGAATGTTTGGTGGTGGCTTTTTTAAAAAGGAGGCCACCTTGCTATGTCAACAGACTATTGCTGGAAGTCATTTTCAGAAATACGCTAAGTCTCCTATGTATATACAGGTTAGGTGCCAGGCTGCGTAAGTTGGAACTTACATACGCATAAGTATAGGTCAAAACATAGGTCCAAACATACAATTTTGCCATCACGCAAAGGTCAAAACATCCAATTTTGCCATTGTGACTATGTGAAAGCATCGTCAAAGGATGTACCTCACCTGCACAAAAGCACTGATGAAACTCTAATTCAGATGTATAATTTACATGAACACAAGCCAACCTTTTTGGATGTGTAAAACTAGTTAAGTGGTTCTTTGGATCCTGGCCAATAGGTATTGAGCTATTGACTTTCTCAGAGCGAAAAGAGTGGCATTTGAAGAGTGGGAGAGTTCTCTTCCAAGTCAAAAAATGGAGCAAGTGGGTGACTTTCTAAGAAATATAAAAGTCTGTTTGTAAGGTATCTCCTGTATGAAAAATTGAAAAATCATTGAGGGATTCTTTCTGTTCTTAGTACTTAGATTGCCTTTGGGCTCAGGTTCAGAAGCTGAAAAAAGATCGCTGGCAAGAAAGGCACATCCCAAGGCCATACCTTGCTTTTGACAATGTGCTCTGTGAAGCACTCCAGCACAACCTGCCTCCCTTTACTCCACCACCTCATACTGAAGACTCGGTATACCCAATGCCAAGAGTTATCTTTAGAATGTTTGACTACACTGATGATCCTGAGGTAAGTGTGATGTCAAAGTGTGCCTTCAGTTTTAATCTTAGAAAAAAAATGCTGTGAAAGCCCCCCTCCACCCCAAAAAAGCGAGTGTTCCAAGTTATAAGCAAAATGACTTCACATCAGGTTGCGTTGAGAGCTTAGTTTCATGGAGCCCATGCTGATGGAGGCCACCCTCCCCACACTCTCCTCCTTATTGAGCCCCTGAGAACCCCTTGATGGCACCAATGCATGGCCCACAGTGATCAGATTTGAATGATTCCGGTATGGTTGCAGCTAGCTGAAGTTGGGCAGATGCATCCTTGGCCACAGCTGCCACCTGGCCATCCAGGAGCAGTGATGAATGTTGAAGTACCCCCAAGCTTGCAGTTCTGTTCCTGCAGGGCATGCTGCCCCATTCAAATTAGATTGCTTATCCGATACCAGCATTATAGCGATCCTAATCAAGAGAACCTCTGTTTTATATGGATTAAATTTTTGCTTGTTTGTCGTCTTCCACCCCCTTGCTAATCCCAGACGTTGGTCAAGGTTTCTACAACTATCCTAGTATTAGAGGACAGAGGGAGAGCAAGAGTTAGGTGTCAAATGATATCAGGGACAAAATTGAATCCTGTAGTATGTAATAAGCCAGTGGTCAAGGCAATGAACAGGAGTCCCCAGTATTGCCATTTGGGACATTTCTGCCCACCCAGAAAGGAGCAGAGCCACTACAAAGCAATCCCCCCACTCCCAATCCTGCCAGTTATCCCAGAAGAGCACCATAGTGAATACCTAAAAAGAATCCATAACCACAGGACCAACCAAGGCAGAAGGGACACCATCTGGACCTATCAGTGTGGAGTCCAAATTGTAACAGGTGCAAGCAATTTTAATTTGTCAAATGCCTAGAAGACTAGCTACAATGAGCCACTGTGATGCTGGCAAATACCAGGGACACCTGCCTCCATACACACCTGTACCCCTCCGCAGGATACCGCTGATATG
This sequence comes from Lerista edwardsae, assembly GCA_029204185.1. Taxonomy (NCBI): domain Eukaryota; kingdom Metazoa; phylum Chordata; class Lepidosauria; order Squamata; family Scincidae; genus Lerista; species Lerista edwardsae. Next base: position 1,432,765 of record JAJKFI010000155.1, on the reverse strand, counting down.
GGATCCGCAGATACGGGGGGGGGGGGTGCTGTATAAAATTAATGCCTACATTCAATTTATATGGAGCAGAAATTGAGACAAAAAACAACAAATTTTTGCATTATGCGTTGCTTGATGCTTTTTCAAAATCCTTCCCGCCTTCCTGTGCAAGTTTATTTTGTCCTATTACTCCCTTCAATCCTTTTTCAAAATCCATTCACCCCCTCTTCAATTTCTTCCCCCTGCTCCCCTCTTCCTTCCACGCCTATCCATTTATTCTTTTCAATCAAACTTTCAGCACATTGGTTCTCTGTGTATTATTTATTTATTTTCCGGCCTTTGATGCCATGTTAGATATGCAATGCGTGTTGAAAAGTTTGGAGACCCCTGAATTACCTGTAAACTATGAGGAACACAAAATGGTTGTGCTCGATGACTCTCCTCAGTCATGATGTTGGCAGAGAAAAATGTATCCTTTGTTGTCATCGCCACCACAGAGTAGGCCCTTCAATGGGCTCCAACTTGTGTTTGGTCAGAATATCGTAAGTTGCTTTTCTGCACTGCCATTCAAGATGTCTATAAACCGTTTTGTTGCCCACAACTCCAATGTCAGAACTGTTGACAAGCCTTAATTACAACAGTATGATGTAACTTTGCCATTTAGTTCCAATGATTTAAAGTTGACTTTTAGCTGTGCTGTTAATTTCTTCCATCTCTTAACTCCTTTGCCAGGGTCCTGTTATGCCTGGAAGTCATTCTGCCGAGAGATTTGTGATAGAAGAAAATCTTCATTGCATCATCAAATCACACTGGAAAGAGAGAAAGACATGGTAGGAGGTCTTCATGCCATGATCAACAACCAGAAACAAGCCACTGTTTTGAAAAGCAGTTTGATCTTGCATAATTGGGAGAGAAAAGTCTTCTGTGCAAAAATGGAACTTCTTAAAAACAAAACTTTAAAATGAACCCTTTGAAGGAAATCTTCATAATGAAAACATGGTCGTAATAAATCTCTTTTGCAATAGAAAGTCCATTGGCCAAGGAGATGTTTGAAAACAGATTGAGTAAGTAATTGCCTCCTCCCAGTATCTGGGTCACAGGCCCCTGATGGGGCAGGAGGGAAATTGCCATCCTTTGGAGCCATAACAGTAATTGCTTTCCAGAAAAATGACTGACATGCAGTCCTATGTGTGTCTACTCAAAAGTAGGTTCTACTGAGTTCAGTGGGGCTTATTCCCAGTAAAATGTGTATGCAGTGGTGTCACCTACTCCCTCGTAGACGGTTCGCTGGGCGGGAGTAGGGAGTGATTGACAGTCCGTCGATTCACTTCCGGTTTCTTCGCGCGCCCCGCGCGGCTTTCCCTCGCCTTGGAGGGGGCGCCTGCTCGCCCAGGCACCCGGCGCGCCCCCCACCCATCCCCCCAAGGCGAGCAGGCACCCCCTCCGAGGCGAGGGAAAGCCGTGCGGGGCGCGCGAAGAAACCGGAAGTGAATCGACGGACTGTCAATCACTCCCTACTCCTGCCCAGCGAACCGTCTACGGGGGAGTAGGTGACACCACTGTGTGTATGGGACTGCACCCGAAGACTGAGAAGATGCAGTCCCTCATAATTGTGATTTTTGTGTGGACTGTTCCCCAGTGGAAAGGTATAAAGAACTCTTACCTGAAAATTGGAGTGTGTTTAAATAGCCAGTAGTGTTAAATCATAAGACTTGGGTAACTGAAGAGAAGAAATCTTAGCATTCTAGGGAAGCACTATGTAAACCTTTCTGCATTTAGTGTATCTTTCTGTTCTTGTTCTTTCCTTTTACTTATGATCATACTAGCTTTTTGTGACCCGGCGTTGCCCGGGGGCAGAAATTATCCCCAGGCTCTATTAGGAGGAGGAATGAGTTTGTTCTGCAGTGCACCCCCACCTCTGGGGGCGTATGGGGGGCCCTACCCCCACAGTATATCTGTCCAGATCGTAAGGAAGGAGTGCACCACGTGTGGTGCACATCGTTCCAGGCATTCCAGAGTAATGGTGGAACATACACACAAATATACAAACCTCCCTCAAAAGTATGACATAGTGAGATCCATAGATAGACATATAGAACTCGTCCCTGAAATAACACAGTATTGCTGACGTGGAACCCAAAACGCACACTATCACTGTGAAATGAATGAGGAAACAGGGACACCCTAACCTAAGAGAGCAATCTGAAGGTCCCACTTACTGTCTGCAGGTCCTGTTGCAGGATAGCCCTGATGTATGAGAAACAGGCAGCCTGTTAGCTCCCTGGACATAGGCCCCTCTCAGATCCGACTGGGTGCTGGAACTCCCTGGATCCTGCTCTTTCCACCCTGGGCCAGTCAGGCAATGCAGGCAAAGCATTTAGTTTCGCTTTCTGTTCTGCCTCTGTCTGGTAGCTGAGCTGCTCAGCCCTCCCACATAACCTGCAGAATCGTCTGTAACCACAGGGTGGCAGCAGACCTCTAGCCCAATGCAATCCCCTTGGTTCCCGATGATCTGGGCCCCCTCCCCGAAAACCGGGGGGTGTAGGGGGGTCTGACCCCCGCAGTGATTCCTTCCAGGCTGCAAGGAACGTGTGTGCCAAGTTTCGTGGCCGTGGGTCAAGGGACGGAGACGTGTATAAGGAACATACATACACACACACACACACACACGTCCGTTTTTATATATATAGATACATACCTAAAAGCACTTTCTATGTTAAGACTTAAGACTTCCTAGCTTATCTCTGTTTGTGTTTAAAAAAGTGTTTACATTCTAAGCTGTGTGCCTGCTGGTCTCTTCCTCTAGTGCTGCCCAGCTACTGAGGTACCCAGGAAATAACAAGATCCCTCTGAACTATCACATAGTTGAGGTACATGTGTTACTTGCCTTATTTACTTATTTTCACTTATGAACTGTCATTGCTTCCTTTGTCATGTATCTAGTAGTCTTTTTGGCCAGTGACTTCCAGATGGTATGTTGTCCTTAGCATTGTATCTCCTCCATAGGATGTGGACAGGAAGTCTATCTTTCCAGCTGCATAGAGTGTGTGTGTGTGTATATACATATACATATACATATACATATATATATACATACATATACATATACATATACATATATA